>WBNM01036996.1:0-15406 GCA_013399055.1 Ramphastos sulfuratus
AGTTACCTGCCGCCCCACACTTTTGTAAAAGCATGCAGACTAGACTCAGCCAGCTGAGAGTTAAGGAATGAAACTGTATTTACAGCTTAGTACAATGTACAAGCAGATGGGAGTGATGTTCTGCAACCAGTGCAGGTCAGAGCAGTACCTGGATCCTAAGTCTGCAGAGACAGAAATGGAGCTCTGGCTACAGAGACGGTTGATCAGTAGCAGAAGAAAAGAAAACAAAGAAAATGCAGAGGCATCCTCCAGCATGCTTGGTTACTGCAGAATGTGTATGTGATTTTATCAGTGTTGTTGCAAGAAACATTTTGATATAGAAGTGTGAAGGAGTACTGTGTGCATGGTGGTGTGAAGGACTAAGAGGGGAGCCTCATCTCAAAGCACCAGAGAAATCAGAGTGCTGCAGGTGAAAGACTCAGTGGGTTGCTCTAATCAAGGAGATTAGTGTCAACTACAAACCTGTTTTAAATAATGTTTTACCATGGAATAATATAGCAGATTACATTCTGGTTTATTTGATTTAGGAAGAAAGATTACAGAGATTGATTAGAGCATTCCAATAAGAAGAACCTGGATAAACTAACTCAGCACTGGTCCTTCAGGCTTTCTCAAATAACAGGGCAAATGACAGGGCATCTAGCACAGAAACATATTGAGAAAGGTCCAGATTCCAGAAACACAGTGACTCATGCATTTCCAAAACAGTGTTGCTGTCCAAATTTCCTGTTACATTATATGCAATGCTCATTCAGTGGTGCTGCTGGCCTATTTCCCTCTGAGTCAGTATTGAACCACTGCCCCAATTTAGTTAGGTGACCACTGCACTAATGGAGCTTCTGTCCTTATAAACAGATGTAAATGTCCCAATTCCCTGTAGTCATCAGTGTCCTTAGACTGGGAGACTCTTAAAAACTTACTTGCAAAATCAGACAAGGGTTAAGTCAAGAACAGGGCTACTGCAAGATGAGGGAAGGACATCATCAGTGGCTTTTATACTAGTGCTGAGAGTCTGATTCTGCAGCTGACACGATCCCTAAGCTGAATTAATGCCTAGAGATCTCTGGGTGTGTGCAGCCACATTCCTATGCACACAATAGCTGGAAAAATTACTGTGGTAGCCTTGGAAAACATGGGTTTTCGTCACAATTACGATTCTTCTATACTGTGAGATGAAAACCTAAGATTGCAATTGACAACAGAACAAATAATTAGGGATGCTCTCCCCTGTGGCGTATATTAATGAGTTGTATTAGAGAGTCATACACTCATGTTAATTCATGTGCTTTATTACATGATATATCAAATAAAAGCAAACAACAAAACACAGAACAGTGCAACATGCACACACCTGGGAAAGGAAAAGAAAGAAAATCTGTAGAATAAGTAGTGCTATAAAAAGCAGTTAAACTTTTGGCAGAGTACTTGTAGCCTCTTGCACAGATGTACAAATGTGTTTGATCCTCCTTCTCCAGTTTCGCATGGAACCCTTGTCTAGCTTCATCATCATTATGACTGACATCAGTCAGCTGGTTTGTAGCCAGTTACACTAATAATAAACTGGCAGAGAATCAGGAATGACTGGAACTGTTTGGTCATCTTGAAACTGAAAAAGGAAGACTACTCCAAAACTCCTGAAGGCAAAAGAACGGACACTCTTAAATGTAATTTCTATAATAGTTTCACAGCAGAAAAAGTCTGTGAGGTTCAAATGGTTTCAGTTTATTTAATGATATGGTGGCCTTAAGAGTTTTAAGGAGGGCTACCTCCTTCAAGAGCAAAAACCCTTTAATAGCATTGAAATAATTTATTAAAGACAATCATCTTTCATATTATATTGCCTACAACTTGATAACTAACATACTCAATTTGTCTCCGGAGGTTTATAGTTCAGTATGGAACTTTAAGAGACTGCATAGGCTTGTCCATCAGCTACACAAGAACACTGTGTAATAGATCTGCATGTCTTGACTGGCCTGCTTGCAGTTTTTTGCAAAAATTCAGCTCTCCTGTGCTGAAGCAATTCACTTACAGCATGATAGTTCTAATCTGGCTCCATAGCAGCACATAGTGACTGGCTGATTGCTCTTGAATACCTGGCTGCAGTGAGAGCTTGGTGAAGCTTGGGGGAGTACCTTAACAATACCTCTGCGACTGTTGAGAAGATGGAAACAGTGACACGATGATTTCCTCTGTCCCTGCACCTCTAAGTTTCTGTGTGGAACTGCATGTGTTCTGAGATAGCTTTTACCATGGCGTGCCATTTTTCTATTACTTTCCTATTATTTCTTCTACAGCTTTGGTGTGCTCAGTAAGGCATCATTTAATCCACTTAAGAAGTTCCTGAAGCCAGAGCAACAAATCTCTGTGCAGAGCTATACCAAGTTTAGCAGAGATGACATATTTGCCAGCTGGAGGGCACCCCTCTAAGGTGTGAATGACTGTAAACTGGAGATAGCTTGGGGCAGCTGTGGCTGTGTGCACCTGTACTGTACCAGCCCATCTGCAGTTGCTCCTTAACACTTTACTGCCCTTGGGAAGTGCAGATCTTGAATTCACTCTGCCCAGCTTGGCCAATCAATGCATAATATGAGATCAAAATCCTTTGAGTTAGAATCATGATGTTTTATGGTTCTTGGAAGCCAGGCTGTGTGGCTGTCACATACTCGTCCTCTTGGTGGACTGGATATCAAAGTGGTTCCATAATACAAGTGATCCCAGCTCAGAATGGTTAAATTTCATGACAAAGGGTTGAGATGTGTACTTCAGGAGTTTAAGCAACAAAGGGTTGAATTGTGTGCTTCAGCAGTTCAAGCATGTCATGGGGGCAGGGAATTAATGTGGCTGAGTCAGGAATTATGAAAATAGAATTATTTTATTTTCCTGGAAGCCCCACCCCCAAACAATATACAAAACTAGTTTAGATTTATTTACAGGTTCTAATTCAATCAGGTATTCCTCAACAGAATGGAAGGACATGGAACTGTTGGAGCGGGTCCAGAGGAGAGCCACGAAGAGAATCAGAGGGCTGGAGCAGCTGCGCTATGAGGACAGGCTGAGAGAGTTGGGGCTTTTCAGTCTGGAGAAGGCTTCCAGGAGACCTTATAGTAGCCTTCCAGTATCTGAAGGGGGCCTACAGGAAGGCTGGGGAGGGACTATTTGCAAGGTCTTGCAATGACAGGACAAGGGGCAATGGATTTAAACTAGAAGAGGGGAGATTTAGACTGGATGTTAGGAGGAAGTTCTTTGCAGCGAGGGTGGTGAGACACTGGCACAGGTTGCCCAGGGAGGTTGTGGCTGCTCCCTCCCTGGAAGTGTTCAAGGCCAGGTTGGATGAGGCCTTGGGTGACCTGTACTAGTGGGAGGTGTCCCTGCCTATGGCAGGGGGTTGGAACTCTTAGATGGTCCTTGAGGTCCCTTCCNGAGCTCTGTCGAGGCAGGAACTCTTAAGGCAGGCACCTGGCGCCTTCTCCCCTGCTCTATTTATCCTTTTCTAGACAAAGTGTTCATTTGCCAGTTTATACTGCACACAAAAACCCACCCAGCCACCAACCAGATCCCAGCACGGGCTGCCACATGGCTCAGCACAGGTGTGGGGAAAGGCCTTCTGCTGTTCCCCCTTCAAGCCTGTGGGGCAGGGGGGGAAAAGCAGGTTTTGTGCCTTCTTCTCCACTCCATTCAAACCCGGGGCAGGGCAGTGGAGGTGGAAGACGGAAGGAATTTGGAGTGCTCTGGAACAAAGCAACAGCAGACAATGTGTCTAATTTGTGTAAGGCATAAGCAGCAGTGCCCTCTCTAAGCAGGTGGGCAGAATGTGAGTGCTTAGGCTTTTGGATCCCCAAAGAAGATTCTTTGTACTTGAGTTCCACAGGTCAGTGGCTCCTGTTCTGAGATATGTGATGGGCTGCACAACTACTTGTTCATTTGCTGAAGAACCGTCATCAGAAGTGCCACAATGGAAATGGTTAGTAGTTAGGTTAAGCAAAACTGGATCAGTTGCTCTAAAAAGCAATGTGATACAATGGACAAGTGGTGAGGCTGTTTAGTTTTGTTTTTCATTCCTACAAGTATATGAGAGCATCTACACACAAAGAATTACTTACCAGATCTAGCAGGTGCAGTTTCATGCACACTTTCCAAGCAGTTCAAGTGCTATAAAATACTCCACAGAGAAACACTGCTGACAAATAACTAGGAGGCAAAGAACATGGGGGAGCAACAATGTAGCTACATAGTAATTCCAGAGTGCTTCTAATTTTTTGCCCAAGGAGTCAAAGAAAAGCAAGATACACTCTGTCATGAAATAGCCATCTGAAGGTATTTCAAAGGTATTCTGGGTTTTGTTTTTCTGTTTTTTTTTTTTAAAATATAAATATAATTTTTTTTTAAGTTTTAATACGAAAAAAAAAAAAAAAAAAAAAAAAAGGAAAAAAAAGAGATTGTGCTTCCCACTTACATTCTGGTACTCACCTTTTCAGTGAGTTTTTTAAAAGGTTAATCCATTATAGCACACTCAACAATATCACAAGTGAACTGTGGTGCAGGTCCAGCTGCACCTGAGTAACAGTTGCTGAAGTATACCCAGCTTCTTACATGGAAAACAAAGTCCTGGTGTATCTGATGGAATCTTCCTGAAACTGCCAAAATATTTTCAAAAGCAGTTTCTCCATGGCCTGAATCAGTGCCCATCGAAAGCAAAGGGAAAGATTCCTACTGAAGGCAGCTATCCCAAGTAAGCCAGAGGTCTAGGCTGTCCTTGCCAGAAATCTTTATGTTCATTTTGACGACTTTTAAAACTTTGCTTTTTGCAGTTGTCCTTATTATGGACTTTTCTGTTCAGTGATTTTTTTCCCAGACACTTCATATAGTGCATGAGGGAGGGTTGGTCTGTTTCTACCCCTGAATCAAGATAGAAAATAATGCTATCAGATTAATTGTTAACAGACACTCTTTAAACATGGTGCACTGGGAAGCAGAAGCAAAGATAAAACATTCTGCCAGCCAGTGGCCTAGTTTGCCCTCAATAAACATGTGGATGAAGGTAAAAGACTCAGTCAGACGCTAAAGAAAATGGTGTGGTGCCCTCAGAATAAAACCATAGAGGTCAGGTTTTTCATAAGTTTACCCAGTGGCTGAAGTTTACTTGCCCCAAAGGTAAGTACGGACATTCCATTGCAGATGGGGACTGAAGGCAGATTTCACAGTGGAAAGAACAGGGACAGTCTTGTAAGCTCTCGGGGAAAGTGTGGAAGCCTGTGGTTGGGGTGGGGGGATCTACCTCATCATTTGTTAGAATTGCCATGGGGTACCAATGATGGGGTAGCTGGCTTCCCTCAGAAGGTACTTGCTGTCAGATAGCAAAGACTGTCATTTTCTGTTTCTCTCTAACTCATCTTTTCTTCTGTGGGAATAGGAGCAGAACAGTATATGCATTTGCAGCTCACTGTTCTGGTAGACAAATACTGTTTGAGGCCAGACTTCAGTTACTTTAAAAGAAAAAAAATAACAACCCCCCAGCATTAAGAATGTCAAATTCTGTTACACTTTCATTATCCCAACCAGTTAGTCAGATAAGAATTCACAACTAGCTGGAGTTTGACTATCAACAGTTACCTCTAACATCTCATTCCTTTTGGTGCATGACATATCGAGACGAGAGACAATATCACTTAAACATGAACCACTGGTGTAAAAATAGGGAGTTGGTGTTATAATAAAGAAATGTGAAGTGGTGTCAAGGACTGAATAGATCCAGTCTCAGGAAGAAGACAGCAGCTTCCCGGGCTTATGGTAACTTTCACAGAGACAGGATATGATCTTTTGCCCATTGTTGTCAAACTGGCTGCACTCTAAAAAGCAGCTATCTTTCCGTAACAGAGGAATGCACTTATGCAAATCCTCCCTCTCAAATCTAAGGACTGGAGAGGTGAGAATCAGACTTCCCTTAGATTCAGACTTCCCTTAGTAAAGAATGTTGTGTTTCTATAAAAAATTGCTGCCAAGTGAACATGAGCTCTCCCAAATCCCAAACCCACAAGGCTTGTACATAGCATTGGTGGGAATTATTTTCAGTGCCTCTATCACCCTGTGCCAATCCAGGTGGCTTGAACCCATGTGGCTTCACCATGGAAGGTGAAAGGATGTCCCTGAGTTTGTTTACACTTTCTTGGTATCCTGACCTGAGCTGTTATTACACATCTATATGCAAAAAACTAATCACTGTGGATATAACTAAGTTAAAAATAAAAGCTTCTGTGCAAACCAGCCTCCCCTCTCCTCTCCTAACCCGCCTGTAATTTGCATGCCCTGTAGTAATTTTGTAATAGTTTCCTTTTGCTCTAGGAGCTGAAGAAAGCTGGGCAGAGGGGACAATGTCTCTGTTTAGTGTAGCACTTAGTATCTAGCCTGGAACTCAATGTGTAGGCATTTCTCCTCCCCTCATACTGCAGCTGAATGACTTTGCTGTGTTGATTTGAAATGACCTGACTAATCTCAACTTCCTCTAACAGTTTAACGAAATGTCAGAAGTGAATAAGGGCCTTGGAATTGAAAAAAAGACCATTCAAACAATGATGAAGAGAAACACATGGACAGCAGTTTTTAAAGTCTTTGGGTTGTTGGAAATAATTCAATGAGCTTTAGCCAAGCTGCAATATAAACATAATAAAAAGGGACCAAAAAACGTTTTATATAAAGCCACACTTTTCATCTGGGTGGTTTAATCTATGAAAGAATTACGAAAGGAGGAGTATATGGGAAAAGCCATAATTAGGTAAATTTGAGAAAAGAGAGATTGTTCCTATGCTGCTCAGATCAATTTGTGTTTGGAAACACAAACCACAGAGCAACAGTTACATAGGACTGGTTCATAGAATCATAGAATGGTAAGGTTGGAAGGGACCTCAAAGATCATCTAGTTCCAACCCTCTGCCACAGGCAGGGACACCTCCCACTAGAACAGGTCACTCAAGGCCTCATCCAACCTGGCCTTGAACACCTTCAGGGAGGGAGCAGCCACAACCTCCCTGGGCAACCTGTTCCAATGTCTCACCACCCTCACTGTAAAGAACTTCTTCCTAACATCCAGTTTCAATCGCCCTTCTGCCAGTTTAAACCCATTGCCCCTTGCCCTGTCCCTCCCCAGCCTTCCTGTAGGCCCTCTTCAGATACTGGAAGGCTACTATAAGGTCTCCTGGAAGCCTTCNCCTATCTAGCAATGCTCCACCCATCCAGTCTGTGTTTTTCCAGCTTGGTGACCAGGATGCCGTGTGGGACAGAGTCAAATGCCTTACTCAGGTCCAGGTAGATGACATCAGTTGCCTTCCCCTTGTCTGCTGTCGCTGTGACTTCTTCATAAAAAGCCACCAAATTTGTCAGGCAAGATCTGCCCTTGGTGAAGCCATTGCTGGTTACCACCAATAACCTCTGCTTTGTTTTCCATTTGCTTTAGCAGAGCTTTCAGGAGGATCTGCTCCATGATCTTGCAGGCACAGAGGTGAGATTGCCAACTCTGTAGTTCCTGGGGGTCATCCTTTTTTCCCTTCTTGAGGATGGGTGTTGTGTTTGACCTCCTCCAGTTACTATCTTTAAATACAGGAGTTCAAAGGCAGGGATCTGGCAAGTTGAGTCCTGTGCCTTTCAAAGGTAAGTTTAATGGAGTTCCAAACTCCAGAAGAAATGAAATACTGATCATCACTCCAGCCTCACACAGTACCAGCTCAGCGGGAAATGCTTACACTGTACTCCCCCATGAAGCATGGTACAATGAGCTAAACAAAACATACAAGTACTTCACGTATCATTCATATTTTGCTTCCTATTAGGAAGCTCCTGACAGCTTTACTACAATAGCCTTTGCATTAGTGAAGATTCTTGAACCACTCATGAAAACAAATTTCTGCTTCCGAGTGAAGGTGAGAGGGACATTGTTTTGCAGGTACTGCTGGTACCATCTATTACCAAGCATTCTTTTCCCATTGTTAGTTTTTTTTCTCAAGTACCTTCATATCCGTTATAATTGTGACAGATGTTTTAGTGCAATTGTCAATTGCAGCAAAACATCCTGAAAAACAAAAATAGGCTTTCCTTATTACCATTTTACAGCAGAACATGGCCACTGCAGCATGTCTGTCTGTATATACACAGGAGAGTCTGGGACTTCCCAGAATACAGACTGTCTATCAAAGATCCCACTGTCTTGGTTAACCCAGGGAATCTCTCCTTCCCATAGCAGCTCCAGCACTCACTCACACTTGTTGCTGCCTCTCTACTTTATGCTATTACACCATGTGACACAGAACAGTTCTAAGCAGCCTTAGAGCTGACTGCACATTCTTGCGTGTTAGTTAACATTTGGCTGAAGTTCAGCACTTACAGTTGCAACCAAATGCCATTATTTTTGCATATTCTTTGTACATGGAGTTTAAAAGGCTGAACTGTTAAGAAGGAAGTGAATGTTACATAATGTCCTTCCTGAGCCCCTGTTTAAATGATGCAGCGGTTGAATCCTGAACTTTTCCTGTGCTGAGCATTTGAGATCCAGGCCTTACTATACTAACATTACATTACTGACATAGACAGAGCAGCAAAAACTGATTTGTAGGAACAGCTGCAGCTCTAAGTGACTAGAAGAACAAGAAGAGACTGAATGCTAAAAAACACAGGAAAGATTTCAAAGCCTCCCAGAAGCTGAACTATAATGTTAAGAAACTGGAACAGATGATGCTAGGCTACTTATTATGGAAAAGATAATGAGGTCGATAGGAGCATGGATATGGAGAAGGTAATTATTTGTCAGAAAACAGACATACTCCCCCCCATCTTCTGTCCTTGTTCTTAGAAAGTACAATTACTTCTGTTTATCACAAAGGTCCCACTGAAAAATTATGCCTTGGTCTCGATGTCTAGACTGTGTATCATCCCTCAGACATATCCACAACTGCTCTTGGAGATTCATGGGAACTTCCCAGGCTACTGATGCTTTGACAAGGTCTAAAGGTCATGCTGGGTTAATGCCCAACTGTATGATGGTATAAGCACAGATTCTATCAATGCCCATCTATAAGCAGAGCTGGAAGAAGGATCTGGGAACTTACAGACCTGTCAGTCTGACCTTGGTGTCTGGGAAGGTCATGGAGAAGATCATCTTGAATGCCATTAGGCAGCATGTGCAGGGCAAGTAGGTGATCAGGTCCACTCAGCATGGGTTTATAAAAGGCAGGTCTTGCTTGACAAACTTGATCTCTTTCTACAACAAGGTGACCTGCTTAGTAGATAAGGAAAAGGCTGTAGATGTTTTTCACCTAGACTTTTAGTAAAGCATTTTACACTGTTTCCTATAGCATCCTCCTGGAAGAACTAGCTGCTGATGGCTTGGGTGTTTGAGTGCTTCACTAGCTTAAAAACTCTGGATGTCTGGGCCCAGGGAGTGGTGAAGAATGGACTTAAATCCAGTTGGTGGCCAATTGCAAACGCTGTTCCTTAGGGCTCAGTTTGCCTTTAATATTTTTATCGGTGACCTGGATGAGAGGATTGGCAACTCAGGAAGTTTGCAGATGACAACAAATTGGGCAGGAGCATTGATCTGCTTGAGAGTAGGAAGGCTCTAAAGAGGGACCTGGACAGCCTGAATTGATAACCTGAGGCCTACTATATGAAATTCAATGACGCCAAGTGCTGAGTCCTGCACTTTGGTAACAACAACCTCATGCAATGTTACAGGCTTGGGGAAGAGTGGCTGGAAAGCAGCCCAGCAGAGAAAGACCTAGGGGTATTAATCAACAGCCAGATAAATATGAGCCAGCAGAGTACTCAAGTGGCCAAAAAGGCCAATACCACCCTGGCCTGTTATCAGAAGTAATGTGGCCAGGAGGAGTAGGCAAGTGATTGTGCCCCTGTACTCAGCACTGGTAAGGCTGCACCTTGAGTGCTGTGTTCAATTTTGGGGCCTTCTCTACAGGAAATGTCCTGGAGCAATGTCCAGAGAATGACAACAAAGTTGGTGAAGTGTCTGGACAACATCTTACGGGGAACTGAGGTTGTTTAGTCTGTAGAAAAGGTGGCTGAGGGTTGACCGTATTACTCTCTACAACTACCTGAAAGAAGGTTTACTATCCTAACAACTATAGTTGTTTACTATCCTTCTATCACTAATAAAAAGTGATAGAAGAATAGCAAATGTCCTCAAGTTGCACCAGGGGAGGTTTAGATTGGGTATTGGAAGAAACTTTACTTAAAAAAAGAGTTCTCAAACACTGAAACAGGCTCCTCAAGGAAGTAGTTTAATTACCATTTCTGGAGGTATTTAAAAGGTGCAAAGATGTGGTGCTGAGTGACACGATTCATCACCAGACTTGGTAGAGCATGAAAAGTTTCACAAAGGAAAAAGAGAATCTGAAATAATTTTCTATTGTGTAGATAATATTTAAAAGCTGTATGATCTTGTATTTGATACAAATCAAAGGACATTTATCCAGGTCAATGTCCTTTACACAGTTTGAAGAGCCTAAGTCAAACAAATGGATTTACGTGATTACTAAAAAATTCACATAATTTCCCAAATGTTCTAGTTTATACTTTTCATTCTCTTTATGATGAAAAAATGAACTGTTGTGGTAGGCCTAAATAGGCCAAGTGGGCTTGCACATGTCCTGGCTTGCCCAGGTGTGCTTCCCTGCTCCCTCTCCCTCTGTGCTGCGGGCAGTGGCCACGGGAAAGGGGACAGAAGCCCCAGCTTCACCTAATATGGTCAAACTGGGCAAACTGCCATCCTGATTGACTAATCTATGTCCAAAGGCCCATTAGTCTCAGGCTGAGTGGATATAAAGAGATGAGCAGGTACCACAAGGGTGCTCTCTGCTATTGTATCCCTGCCTGCTTACTGCTTCATTGAGCTGAGCTGGGTGGGACCCCAGCGAGCAGGATCAGGCTCTGATGCCTCCACGCATTTGGCCTGCACAGCCAGCGTGACACCGTGCTGAGACTGCACATCGCAAGACATCCTGCCTACACCTGAAAGCCTGCTGCCAAGAGAGCCAGGACCAGGTCAGAGATCATCTGTCTTTTTTCTGAAGCACCCAGGAGCCTGAGGAAACTCCAAAGCCTCTCATAGCTTTCGACCCGGCAGCAGCCCTGCCACGTGCTTTGGGTATTGTCCCATGATACTTTTGTGAGTAAATACTTCAAACCTCTTGTAATCATTAACTGCCTTCTGCCATAAGCAGAAAGGAGTTTCCTGTGTCCGTCCAGTGGCTAAGCAGGATAACTAACTGCAAGCGGTGTAAGTGACCGCACAAACCTTCTCTTCCAGTAAAAATGTTTGTTTATGCTGGGTGCCTTTGAAGTGTTCCAGTTTGCCTGTTCCCTGTATGTATACATTTCCAAACTGTGCATTTTTGAACCNCAGAATCCCCTCCCTTGCCCTGCTGGCCACACTTCTCTTGAAGCAGCCCAGGACTCTGTTGGCTGTCTGGGCTGCAGGCACACACTGCAGGCTCATGCTGAGCTTTTCATCAACCCAGACCCCAAGGTCCTTCTCCTCAGGGCTGCTCTCCAGCCACTCCTCACCCAGCCTGTATTTGTGCTTGGGATTGTGCCTACAATGAACTTACCCTGCAATGTAATGATCTTTCCCAATTCAACTCCTACTTGACAAATACTACATCACTCCCAACTATTTTTCTCTTTTACTTACTTAGGAATGTAGCAATGCTCTGAGTTCTCTTTCAGATATTCCACATGTGTTCATTACTTTAATACACTGAAATTCTGTAGAAAAAGTTTTTACTCTCTCTTCAACCACAAAAAAAATACATTCCATTAGAGTCTGGCAACTTAATTATTGCCTTCTGGGTTAAGATTTGGGCTCAGAGATGGTAGGTGAAGGAAGGTGTCAGTGTGTTTACTCATGTACACCATCTCAGTGAGTAAATAAGTCTGAAAAAAACCCAAAACAAACCCTTCTAAGATTCTTCCACCTTCCATTAGGGATTACCTAAAACTTAAATTATTTGATTTAGTCCACAACACTGAAGAGTGCTAGAATAATGTAGGGGAAGAGCACAGTGAGAAACGTCTAGAGTAAGATGCTAGAAAGGAGGGAGCAAGTCTGTGACGAACATCGCATCCAACACGCAACTCTTAAACAAGACACCTTCACAGCATGTAGCAGCTCAGGTAACAGAGTTCAAGTCAGGCCAAGCCTGGAATTCTAATTTTAGTAGTCTTGTTCTAATTTATTTAATGCCCTTTTTTTCCATTGTAAGATTACAAATAACTTGTGTACATATTTGTTCTGAATGAAAAACTGACACGAGTTGTTTCTTAGTTGGAATTTCCTAGAGGAAAAACATTACCAAAACAATTTACTAGCATTTTCAAAAATTAAGAGTGCATTATGACCCAAATGACTATAAATTAACCTGAAAAAAAAAAATAATTTCTTCATTTCCCAAACAATACTGGAAAATCATAGCAACAAAAGAGTATTTCAAACAGTCACTGAACAATACTGTTAGAGTATGATTGTTAATAAAGGTTAAGGCCAGTTCCTTTGGAGGAAAAGAGTGCTCTGGTGCCTGAGGCTGAAAGCTGTGTGTTTTGAGAAGTGTTCTGTTAAAAAAAATATAATTGAGCTTTATTAATTTTTGATGTGTGTTCAACAAAATCAGGAGGCCTATTTCGCTCAAGCCTGAACCATTTCACTTCTCAATGAATTGTGTTTTCATTGGAGCAAGTTTTCCATCAGGTGCCTGAAAGATGTACTTTTAGTTAATTTCAAAGATGCAGTTTTTCTCAAAATCATATTGAAGACTTGCTTGCTCCCACGTATAATCATGTTGCTCAAGGCTATTGCCAAATGTCTCAGTACCACATTTGACAGCCACAGGGAGAAGAAGGAGCTTTCACAATAGGAATTGTGCAATCAGATTAGCCAGTCCAAGGAGGATAATAAAGACGTGAATGATCAATGCCGGCCATGTCAGCTGCCCAGCACGATGCAGGGAGATCACATAGATGAGGGATGGATACAGGAATACAAAGGCCAGACCACATGTTGCTCCAGAGTATCTAAGGCAAAGAGAGGAGAAGACAAAGAAAAAAAAAAAAGCTTTGTGTTAACTAATTCTTATTTCCTCTTGCCATTTTCACCCCTTAAACCAGTGAACAGTCTAGCTGAACAATGGCTGTCTGTAGTCACGAGACATAATTTTCTGTTTCTTGTGGTCCTTTACCTCCCTCACTGGCATTTAATTATCCACTTCTGTGTTAGCTCTCCTCCTTCTCTGTACCTGTACTCTGATATGCCTCTTGACATTTCAGTCACATCTCCAGACGTTTCTGGGGACTG
Source organism: Ramphastos sulfuratus (assembly GCA_013399055.1). NCBI lineage: Eukaryota > Metazoa > Chordata > Aves > Piciformes > Ramphastidae > Ramphastos > Ramphastos sulfuratus. The sequence continues at coordinate 13,349 of WBNM01036996.1, forward strand.
ACTTCCTTTGTGAATCACAGACTAATTTGGGTTGGAAGGAACCTTAAAGATCATCTACTTCAAACCCACTGCCATAGGCAGAGACACCTTCTAATAGACCAGGTTGATCAAAACTTGGATTTGAACATTTCCAGATTTTGAGCCTTCACAACTTCTCTGGGTAGCCGTCCTCGTGTGGAAGAATTCCTTTCTAATGTCTAATTTAAACCTAGCTTCTTCCAGTTTGAAGCCATTACCCTCATCCTGCACTATGTGATTTTGTAAAAAGGCTCTCTCCAATATTCACCTACAAATCCCTCTCCAGACGTCATCGTGCCAGACTAAAATTAGCCTTGCAGTCTCAACACTGTGATTTAATCTTTTGTTTCAAAGTTTCCTGGAGTTTGAGGCAGAGGACAAAAACCACTGTTCCCCACTGTAAGTATGAATACTACTGACGTTTCTACTTTCTTGGGGGAAATTTGTCAATACGCAGTAGAAAAAGACTGGACACTGCATCCTGTTAGCCATCCTTTGCTCTCAGAATTGCAAATCTCATTGCAACCCAGCCATCTGACGATATGTATTAAAGCATGTAAGCATAGAAATGCTCTTGAATCTGTAACTACTCTTTTCATTTATTTCATCAGCTCCTAGCAAATTGCTTTCCAGACCTGAAAAGATCAAGACATCCTCCTGGTAACATGATCAACTACAGCAAGTGAAACATTGAACTCTAACTTGCCCACCACAATCTTCTCATTATTTTTCCCTACTTACTAAGGTATACTGCAGCCAAATGTGCATTAACTAACAGCCTATTTTATTTCAAATACTTGAACATCCCTTTTAAATGGAGGAAACATCGTAATACGGAGTAACCATTTGCAATACAAAACTAGCCAATACCTAAGTTAGATGGTACACAAACAATTTATCAGGAGAAAATTCACTGTTAAAAATGTCTGGTTGCTATGCACAGTATGCATAAATTAGCAGAGGTCATGATCAGTTTGCAAACAGAGAAATGTAGTGTGTGACATTTAATCAGAACTAATAACTAGATCATCTCTATTACTGGAACATATATATTTTTTTTTCACTAAAAGGAAAAGGTAGAAATAAAAGGAAATGGAGAAAAACCCTCAAAGATAAGCCAGTGAACAAAAGTAAGTTATTCTGCTACTCTGGACAGACCTAAGACTCATTTTCAGTTTAAAATTGCAGATTTCTGTATTTTCAAACACCTCCCTCTCCTGGCTGCACCATGAGAGATGAAAGATAATAATGAATGGCAATGATTACAAACATGGTGGTGTCAAGTGTAGAAAATAAAACTAAATAGGTTGTTCACTCTTTCCCAATTATAGAAATCCTAAGGATTTGTAGCATGGTAAATGCATAGCAAAATCACAGCTCTGGACTTCGAAAGAGTGGTCTTCAGCCTCTTCAGGGATCTCCTTGGCAGGGTGCCATGGGAAATAACCCTGGAACGAAGAGGGGCCCAGGAAAGATGGTCATTGTTCAAGGATCACCTCCTCCAGGCTCAGGAACAATGCACCCCAGAAAAGAGGAAGGCAGAGAAGAATGCCAGGAGGCCTGCATGGATGAATAGAGAGCTCCTGGACACACTTAGATGCAAGAAAGCTTATAGAGAGTGGAAGCAAGGACAGGGGACGTGGGATGAGTACAAAGATACTGTTCGTGCAGCCAGAGCTCAGGTCAGGAAAGCTAAGGCAAGGTTGGAATTGAATCTGGCTGGGGACATTAAAGGGAACAAGAAGAATTTCTTCAGGTATATCAGTGAGAAAAGGAGGCCTAGGGAGAATGTGGGACCCTTCCAGAAGAAAAATGGAGAGCTGCTGACAAAAGATATGGACAAGGCTGAGGTGCTCAATGACTTCTTTGCCTCAGTCTTCAACAGCAAGGGCTCCAACCACAATGTCCAATCTCCAGAGGGTAAAAGTAAGGACTGGGAGCAGGCAGATCTGCCTACTATAGTAGAAGATCTCATTTGAGAGCTCCTAAGGAATCTGAACGTGCACAAGTCCATGGGGCCTGACGAGATCCACCCACGGG
>WBNM01036997.1:0-16449 GCA_013399055.1 Ramphastos sulfuratus
ATTAATAAAAAATATTAATTTTGTAAAATAATTATCTCACATTAATTAATTACCCCTCCATAACACATATAACTGTGATGTTAGAGTAAGATCCAGAAAACATGAACTTGCTCTTCAGCTACACTGTCATTAATAACAAGGACTGTCAATCAATTTAAACCATAAATGGGTAGAAAAAGCAGGATTTATAAAGAAGCAAACAACCCAAAAAAACCTAACTGGAATAGAAATGCTTTCACTACTGAAAGGGTTACTGCATTTGTCTTTGGTTTGAAGTTTAAGCAGTTTCCCAGAGTTTTGGTGGCACTGTATCAGTGGAAAAGGACATGCCAGAAAGCACAGTTAAAAGATAAAAGTACGTACTTTAGCTTTGCTCTCCAAACTGAGTAAAGTGCAAGGAGAGGAGACAAAATAATTCATGCTGCTTTTCATTGATAGTATTCCTTCAACATGAACTAAGACTATCTCAGTTCTGGACTGAGTAGCTTCTAAAATGCTTCATTCAAGATATGACAAATTCTAATGAATTCTAATATAGGCAAAGGGTTGCAGAATCTACTACAGAGAAATCATGGGTGGTGTAATGTTTGTAACTAATTCCTTCCTCTTATTAGGTTGTTCAAAGCCTCAGGTCTAATGGGGCTCTGAGCAACCTGATCTAGTGTAAGATGTCCCTACCTATGGCTGGAGGGGCTGAAGAAGATCTCTAAAAGTTCCTTTCAACCCAGACCATTCCGTGATTCCACTCTTAATACTGCCTTACTGATTAGGCTAGAAGTATTTGAGCTACTACGCAGGAAAAATAAATCTGGATTTCCAGACAGATGTACAAGATCTCTTTACCACTTTACCTTCCTCAAGGTCAAATATTCATAAATGCCAAAATGGAGCCTGTGACAACTCTAAACTTCAGGTATAAGGTTCGCCATGCACTGGCAAATATTTCACTTCATGCAACCATTATGTAAATTATTAAATTGAATAAATCTGTATGATATGTGGACATAAGGACAAAATAGGTCGAAATTGGGTTCTTTCATTTTATGGTTTTCTAAGCAGTGTTCTCCTTATCTGGGAGATAATAGGACTTTAAAAAAAACCCCATATCCTAACTGATCCCTGAATCATTAGCGCACTGTAGGCTCTGTTATGTTCTGTGCAAACCTGCTGTCCGCAGACGAGAAGAGGAAAAATTACAACAGTCAGTATTTCCTTAATTGAGCTGATTTGGTCCCTGTGGCAGTCTCAGAGGTTGAGAAACCTAAAATATGTTGTGCAGAGAAAGAGTAAGGGAAGTACTTTTTCCCCCTCTTTTTACTTACGTTTTAAGTTCTCCTGAATCTGCAACAGTTTGTTCTTAGCTTCAGTGGCTCAGGATGGAGCCTTTGTGGTTTAACTTGGTGATAGTCTTGTTGCACTGTCAGTTGGACTGTCAGTGCAGTAGCAAGGAGCACTGGTTGTTCTTGTGAGAGAGACAGCCTTAATTGGCAAAAAAACTGTTGGTTGCACTTTCAGTATGCAGGGCAAATTTCTATCTTCCTAGGAATTAAACCATATGAGTGTGCCTGTCTGAATGTGTAAAATATGACATTTGGTAATTTTACTGGAGTCATAAACTATGTATAAAACATAGATAATACTAATTGTTACTTCAGGGATTTATTAGCCAAAATAGTTACTTTCCTTGAGTATCTTGAATTCAGAATTTACTGACAAATCCTGCTTGCACATAAACCTCAGGGGTTATGAAATCTTATTAATTGGGAAAGTCTAAGACACGGTTAAGCCATGAACATAACGAAGATGTTTCTAGTAAGACGCTCCTGGGATACAGATGTGTGCATTTCAATGAGCAGAAAACTTTCTCTAGCAGTTCCTGTTCTGTGAGCAATTATTACTTCATACCACTGAGCTACCTTAATCAACAAATACAAGTGTGATGAGATCATGGGACAAATGAGTGTATTAGAGATAAGAGAAGACATGTAATTTTTCAAATTACTCTGAATTTGAGACTGAGACAGTGGAAAAGCTATTCCATATGTCAAGACTCAAGGCATGCACCATTTTTCCAGCTGCTTAATGATTTAGCTCCCTGAGTTTTCAAACATTCAAGTAAGCATCTGTCAACGTGCAAGTATGATAGTCTGCTATTTTGTAGTATAAACCACAATTCCTAGGTATAGCATTGCTGGCAGCCCTGCCATGATTTAAATGTAATTCTGTACTCTTCTCCACTTGTAACCAGTGAAGTCTGAGTGGTCATACGGAGACGCTGCAAGTCTTGGCAGGTCTGCTCCTGCCTTTCTTCGCACTGGGATTATTTTAGATTGGTTGCAATGAATGTGTTATTTTCCATTTGTTAACACATGGGGACTATGTAACTCTGACAACTGAGAAAAATACACTCATTTACATGATGATTATTTTTGTTTTCTCAGATGTAATCTGAAAACACACTCTCTTATTTTTTACCTTCTCTCACATGGCTGCATGGTCCTAAAATCTGCAATTGCAGTACTAATTATTTGATGCTTTCTTTGGCAGCAAGGAGAACAGCTTACTAGGATTTTCTATTACAGTGAATTCCACATGTGAAAAATAAAGATAATCCACATCCTTCTAGTAACACAAGGGGGAAGGAAAAAAAAAAGGCAGAATTATAGCAAAATGCACTTATTTTTTACTTTATTCAGACAATTATTTCACATCTGTTTCTGGCTTGAGTAGGTAAGTTAAATTATTCCAGTTAAAACCAATGGGATACTAAGAGTAGAATGATCATAGAATGATAGAATTATGGAGGTTGGAAAAGACCTCTAAGATCATTAAGTCCAACTGTTTGAGCTACCCTAGTGAGCTGGTGCAGTGCCAACTAAAGTATGCAACCACAAGTGAGTTTTATACATATGTCTTGATGTGTAGTAGTGCTCAAGCGTCGTGAGTAACAATAATAAATGTCTGATAATAATTAATTGTTTATTGGATCTGGCACAAGAGAGAGGATGCAACTGATTTAAGTTTTTGGTTTTTTAAGTTGTAAAAAATATATCCACGTGTAAATCACTATTGCCTCTTTGATTTTATAGTGCAATCATTCTGTTTCGTATCCCTAAAGGCCACCTCGTAGTGAGCTCATTAATAATTTTTTTCTAAACAATTCTTTGAATTACTCCTTTGGTTTATTTTGTTAGGTGTGGATCCGGTGATTACTGTATGTGCCTTCATTACCCTGAGGTTTGGCCAGTACAGGGAGAGATACAGCCTTGACCCGAATGGAGAGACTGACCACAGGGAGGTATCAGGGATGCAGGAGTTCATGTGTTGCACTAGACAGGCACTAATTGGGAAAATGAGGGTTACAGTCCCACTAGCCTCATGGTAGATTTGTTTGTGGAGGTCATTGTGCCTTCTTAAGGAAATGGTTTCAACCTGAATTTTGTGTTCTTGCAAAATGGGATGGGTCAGTTTAAAGATACATTACAGCAATGCTGTTGAGTAGCTGGATGGAGTTCGAAGTGGCATTTTTGTGCTGTTAATCACTAAGTGACTTTGGCTATGATTTCACTACAAAAGCTTTCCATTCTACATAGTAGCGTAACAATTATGATCACTGTAGATACTCAGGCTAGTTCCTCTGATAATAAGGGGGAGGAAAGGCTTTAATGCAAGTCCCATGGTAGAGTTTACTTTATTTTCCTTTGGTCCGTGAGAGCTTTAATTTGCTGACTCTTATCTCATGCTGAAAGATTCCTCTTTTTGTCAGGCTCCAGGGGTTAGGGAGGGATGACAGTTCTGAGGGAGTCGCCTGCAGGCATCGTTTCTCAGAAGTTTCTGTGGTTGCAGTTTTACCTGTTGTTTCAGTGCCTAGCACCAGGAGTTAAAAGAAACCAATACCTCTTTGAAGGTGAAAAAAGTCTTGCCCGATGGTTCTTTTGGGTTTCATTTTGCTTCTGTCTTCAATGTGGAAAACAGAAACTGCTGTGTATGCCAGAGTCCCCCAGCACAGTTCCCTGCTTTACAGGCTTCCTGCTTGATGACTTCCACTGTAAAATCATGAGCCTCTACAACCTCCAGGATGACTGCTCTGTCATGATGGCAAGATCACCTTCTGCTGCAATTTCCATGCATCTAAGTAATTCCGCTGCTTTTCAGTAACTTAATATTTGCCCTTGGTGCTTTGTTGAGAGGTACTATGAACCTCAGCAGAATTGGCTTGAGGTCACCATGCCAGTGAGAGAGCACTGAGCACAAGCAATGCAGACCAATGAAGCTCTCTCATTTGCCTTCACTGGTTTTAAATTAAATCCTTCTTTATCATACATCCTTGATCCTTTTCCCAGTAAGCATTCTGCCATGACAGCAGCTAGCATCTCATTTTGCCTTGTATTGAACTTGTAGGGTTACTCACATTAGCCTCTGAGCCCAGATTTCACAGGATCACAGGATGTTGGGGTTGGAAATGACCTCCGGAGATCATCAACTCCAAACCCCCTGCCAGAGCAGGCCCATATAATCTAGCGCAGGTTGCACAGGAACACCTCTAGACAGGTCTTGAGTGTGAAAAGCTAACTTTACATATAAAAGTAAAACCAAAATACTGCCTTTCTTGTTCTTGCAGTATTCATCGATTTTTGTGTCCCAGACTTCTCAAAGGACTACAATAGCTGCTTCTAGAAGAACTTTAGTGGCCTTTAGTGGCCAGAAGACATCTAACTCAGCTACTGATTCCCTCAACTTGCCATCTTAGGGGAGGGAAGAGTAAAATGATCTTCTCAGCTCACTCCTGTTCCATCAGTCGCATTTCTTCCTTCTTAGCATCTGTGACACTTCCCCCTTATAAATTATATTCTTTCCTCCTTGTAACCCTTTCCCAGAATTTTGACTTATTCACTCATATTCAGTATTTGTACTGCACTTCACATTTCCAGAGCACCATGAAACTAATGAATTCACTGCAAAGACTTTTAGTGTCATTTTTTCAGAATTCTTAGCGACAGAATTTGGAGTATGGTGTAAGAATTCAATCTGATATGTTGATATTTCTCTCCAAGATAAGCACAAGCATCATAAACTACTGCAACTGATGTGTTTGGAGGCATTGATGGGAAAACAAAGCATTTTCTCTGGTGCCTATCAGAAATGTTTCAAAAGCTATTTGATGCTGCTGGTCCTCTGTTCCCAGCAGAATTTTCTTCAGCACAACATGCTGCTTTTCCTTCATCCTCTGTTAATCAAACTCATCCACTTTTTGTGTTGCCCTGTATGTCTGTACCATACTCTGTCAACCAAGGGTCAGCATCTCACACTCATGGTCATATTTTGATTTCAGCAGATTGGCTGGTTCTTTTTAGTTTAAAGCAGTGATTTTCTTGTTAGCATTCATTTTCTATCAGAAGCTAAATTACCTAAATTCATCCCTTTAGCCAAAGTCTAACCAAGACACTAGTGCTATATTTATTCTTAATATGTCTAGTATTAGAGACCGCCATGAGATGACATCCAGTACATGACTCCCTTTACCTTGACAATGGTTTTCCCATGTTTCTGACTACTTCTGAAAGAACCATAAGCATCAAGATCTCATCATTTCCTTCCTATTTGCAACTAGTTCTCATGCATCTATTGACTATCACCACATCCCTTTCCACTCCTCTCATCTGTAGACCCAACAGCTACATTTGTCCATCACATTGTTTTTTCAGAGTTCAGGCACTTGACTGGGACTAATTTTTCAGCCATTGCATTGCAGTGGGTATAATATTAGAAAAAGAGAAAGGAGGTATTTTTTTGAAAAGCACTGTTAACCACCTGTGGAGGGAAAATCACCAATGCACATGGAATAAATCTGAGACTATATGGTCTAATATCTACTTCTTTCCAATGTACATGGGGTCAGCAGCTTGGGTAACCCTGGTGCAGAAAGTTGCTTTTTGTACTTTTTTATGTTGTTATCCTTTAGCCAACATAATCTGTGCAAGGCAGAGTCTGAAAGCAGGCACTGAAGCCAGAAAAAGGATCTTTGCAGCTCTGTTCTATGGTTGGATAATTTAAACAGAAAACAACAAACACAGATGATGGGATTTGTTTGCTTCGTATGTCTGCATTTCTGCTTCTATGAAACTGAAAAGCATGACTGCCCATGCTTTGTAGCTTCTTGTGTGCCCTCACCTTGCCTGCATTTGACTGATAAAAACTCCCAATACTTTTGTATTTTGCTAGTTACAACAGACACATCTTTGTTTAATTGTGCTCTACAGCTTTCAGAAATAAATTTAGCCATCTGTAGTTGTAGACCAAATACACATCTTTTCTTAGCACGTTAGCAATATTAACGCAACTAATCTTTAGCACTGGTTCCCACATCATTCTAAATAAACAAATAAGATTAGTTGCAGCCTGCAGCTATCAAAATCCTTTGGTGGTCTGTTTAATAAGTAGTAATATGTTCTCGCTGACTTGTAAAATGGAAAAAGGAGCACGGGAACCCCCATTAATGGGTTGTGTGGATCTCCACTGTAATCTGCTGCAAAATTAACGCAGGCAGTTGGTAATGGTTTCCATTGCCGTGGCAAAGCAGGAGGTACATCTTTAATAAACTGATTGTTAAATGATGTAGTCTAAACCTATGCTTATGTTAATCCATCGCGATCAAGGGAAATCATGCTCTTCAGCTGTACTGAAAGAATGCATTTGGTCTGGAAAAATAGAAAAGATTTGGAGATTGTAGTTAATGATGTTTGTTGATTCAGCTAGGACATTACTACAGGCAAATTCACCCTAATTGGAACTCAATTAGGCAAGAGCTCTGAAAGTGTTTTAATTTGCTGAGGGTAGTTTTGGCCTTATTTGTATATTTAAAATCTTTACCTATTGTGAAGGGTAAATTGTTTTTCACAGGCAAACTCAGCTATTTATGTACAGACAAAAGTATAAGGCAGACTTTAAGTAATAGATACATCAAGACAAAGATGCTATGATTATGAAGATATACAATCTTTTCTTTAAACCCTCATAAGACCAAGCTTTATTTGTTCCCAATGAAATTACTTCAAGTCCAAAAAATAGGGGAAAGCCACACAGCAATATTTGTTTGACCATCTCAGCAAAGATAGCAAAGATACATACACATTTATGAGATCTATTTAAGAAAGGTATTTGTATTTAAAAGAAAGACCAACAACCAACCAACCAAAAAAAATAAAAAAACAACCAACCAAACAAAAAACCCCACCCCAACCAAACCCCAAAAAATCAAAACAGGCTTAGAATAATCTTATTTTCAGAATACACATTTTTCCCTTTAATACTTAAATGAGACAGAAATTTGGACGCTTCTGTTTGTGTTTTATGTTTTGAGGCTTTATCACAGGGATCAAGTTTAACATGTCACATTTTGGTCTATGTCCACAAATGAGGAGATTTCTGACTTTGACCTGCCTTGAATATCATTTCACCCTAAGGAAGTAGAAGCCCAGCTTTGTGCACAGGCAGTCACAGGAGGCACAGGGATACTAATAATGGCAGTAGTAGCTCAGAGGGTGAGGGGTGATGAGACCTTCATAGGTGAGGATAACTGCTCAGTGGTGTTTCTGTGAGATCACATCCACCACGGGTTGGTGGAGAAGGTATGGGTTGAGGGAGGTACAGGCCCATGTATCTGATCTATAAAACTCCATGCAGTTCCTGAAATGTGCGGACCCTTGCCACCAGGACTTCCTCACAACACTGTTAATCCTTCCTCTCCATCTCATACATCAAATCCTCACTCAATTTTAATGTTTGTTCTTTATAAACAGATTGATTAAGGTATAGTCAAGATTTTTTTTTAACTTTTTTTTTTTTTTCAAGTGGTTCAAACAGGAATACACTGATTCAGAGAGACCAAGCACTGATACAAGATGAGGAGAAAGATCAGCAGGACAATTGCATTAGTATGCTTGTATTGAGAAAGAGGAGAGACTAGATTTATATGAACCCCCTCATGTTCAAGGTCAGAACGACTTTATGTGAACTACCTTTTTTGAACAGTTTACATCAAAAGCAAGGAAATCAGTATATGGAGGTGTTTTCTGGGGACATTTTATAGTGGAACCATATATCACAGCAACAGCACTGACAGGGGAAGACAGAGAGATGGCTTTAGGCCACGACAGAAGCACAGCTTTTCTGACATGCAAAGGACCACATGAAAATCTACTGTGTGATACATAGACCAAAAGTAGGAATGTGCTAGGAAGCTTTTCTCTCTTCTTCCTCTCAGATGTTTGTGATGTAGCATCTTTTTGTTTCTCTTACCCTGTCCTTCTGCAAACTGTGACTCGGGACCTTTGCTCATGAGCTGGGCTGTGGCTGTTTTATCTGAGGATGTTGGTGAGAGTCCAGTGCTAATCTGATTTTTCTCTTATCTGTTGAGGATATATGGTAACGATTGCACAAGTCAAGGGTGAAGGAGACAGCAGCTCTCCAGGGCCCAACAGCAAGCATGGTACAACTTTCCAGCTTAGAGAATCATCCTAAAGAGCAACTTGTTGCATAGGTGGTAACTAGTGTAGTAATCCCAATTTTATCAACAGCTTTTAGCCATTTTACAGGACTTATGTATCAGGATTTTATGTCAGTATACTAAAATCCCTTAGTCGAAAGATAATTTAATATTATGACAACAACAAAGCAGAAATTAAGTCATAACTGTTTCTTAGTATGGAATGTAATTTAAAAAACTATCAAAACCAGCTACATTCTGTAAAACATACTGTGGAACTTTTAAAATACAGATTGCATGCTCTTCCAAGGGTAAAGTATGACCTTTAGACTCTACATGAGAGTGGAAGCAATTTGATTTCCACCAAAGGGAACAGCAGGCATATCTAATAGCTTTAAGCAGTGTTTGGATGCAAGAAGCAGTATCTTGGTTGCTTCCGAATTAAGTTTGTATGTATTGACATTCCGACATTCAAGAATCAATGTCCAACACACTGACAGCCCTGGAGTGGCTCTCTGCATGTCAGCCAAAATGGAAGTAGAGTGTCATTCCAGTAGCACTTCTGAATACTGCTACCGGCTGTCAACACACTGACACCAAATATAACAGTAAAGGTGGAGCTGTGGGTCAAAGATAACTATCCAAGTATTCTGTCAGAGGTGGTAGTGCCTAGAATGAAATAAGCTTTTTTAGAAATGCAATGCAAATTAGTTAAGTACTGCTTCCTCTTGCATTGTCATCTAATTTTAAGAATCCAGTGACTGCACCCACCAGCAACAGGGGAGGCTAAAAGCTGGTGCAGTGTTGTGATGACTGCACAGTTTCCAGTGTTTGAATGAAACCAGCTCTACAGCACACACCCGTATCTTTCTTATACTGAATATTAAGAGTAGATTCACTCTACACAAGCTATGTTTCAGTCCATCCAGAAGAAAATACTATTTTCATCATGTGCTGGTTTGAGGATAATTGGAATATTTTAATAGAGAAAATTATATTATAGGCTGAGAAAAGGAAACATTGGTGNCACATGGAATATGAAGTTATAGCACACTTGAACCAAGTGCTTCATTAATTGCTTTGGACTGCTTTTAAGATGAGAAGTTGATCATACTTTTACCTTATGATGATCCAAATTAATCTGGACCTGAGTGAGTTTCTGTCAGTGTGATCATGCTGAGGTTGTCAGAGATGTCAAAGAGAACATCTTCAGTTATAAGATGGAGTTGAAAGAATAGGATGTACCCTGAATAATTTCCTTCTGAGGAGGTAGGAAATTTGTCAGCACCAACTCTGCTAGATGCACAACCTTTCTTTTGGTCTGTGTTAAAGGATGCAAGAGATTTAATTTCTTTCAGCATTGGACTCCGTGGTGCTGTTTTACTGCCAAAAGCTGAAGGCTGTATTTGCAGAGAATTTGTGAAGGTGCATAAACTTTGGAATACATTTGGAGTTGGAATTTGATAGACTGATCATTGTAATGCTTTTTTGTCTTTAACATCTGGACTAATACTAGGTTTTCAGTTCAGTTCCTAACTGTTAAGAGTCTGCTTCAGTGAGCTAGTGAAAGCCTGAAACTCCCACTGGTTTCAGTCTTTCATGCTTACTCAGCTTCCTAAAATTTGTCCTCTTTCACTTAGGAGTCTGACACTTGGCTTTCAGCTTTCTAGCATCAGTCTGCATCAAAATCTTTTTAAGCACTCCTCCAATAATTTTTCCAAAACTCATAGGCAGATTTGAAAGTAATATTTTAAGTCTGGATACACTTATAGCTGCTGTCTCCTATTCATCGGTTTAGAAGCCAATGAAAAATCCACATTTCCAGATTTTTGTGCATGGTGGTATTTGGTCTTCCTATAGTGGTGTGATGATCACTGCACACTACTTATTTTCTCAAAACAGAAAAGTAGTAACTTGGCAGGCACCACTCAGTGTTAGAAAGTAATGTAACTGGCTAATAAGCTTATAAATTGTTCTTTGTGGTTAAAACAATGCATTTTTCCAGTTTGAGACACTCCCTATAACCTTCTGCCCTTCTTCTGAAAGAGATCTGACCTCACAGTGTGCAACAGTAATTCTCCTGCTGGGGATGAAGGTTAGACACCATTCTCTGCTTTCCTACAGTGAGAATATTGAAAGTTACTTGAGCATCACTCTTTCAGCACAGCAGACCTCCATCTCCAACAGGCGTACTCCACTGTCAAAGTCTCTTGTAGTATTCTTACCCAGATAAAATCATAGAATCAGAATTGTTTCAGTTGGAGAAGACCTTTGTAATGATCAAGTCCAACCATTATCTAACATTATCAACACTGGTACTAAATCAAGTTCCTTAGCACTACCTCTATGCATCTTTTAAACACCTCCAGGGATGGTGATATTCCTCCATATCCATCAGATAGCAGCACTCAAAAAAAATCAATTTCTCCTGACTTTATGTTCCCTGAGATAGTCTCAATTTAGGCTTTCTATTCATTTCACCATTATGAAAATGTTCTGCAAAATGTTATAGTTTCTTTAATGAGTGAAACCGACTATACAGTCTTCCCTATCAAGTAATGTATGTTCTGTAAATCAAACATTGAGAGATCTCTGAATGGCATGAGTAATTAACAGCCCTTATAGAAGCTTTGTAATAACTAGTAACATCAAAGGGTAGTAATAAAGGGGAAAATAAACTAATAATTAAACCAATAAATCTTTTACACATCAGAGGATTAAAAGTTCCTTTGAAAATAAACGTGCACTAGCCAACATCTAAATGATGGACTTTGTCCAAGGAATTCATATGATGCTGAACAGAAGATTCAACAAATGTCCAGCACATAAAGGGATTGGTCTTGGTAGTTTATGTGATAATAGACATACTCTGCCTGGCAAGCACTGAGTACCAAAAGGCCCACATGTTTTGAACCGTGCGGGTTAGACTGGTACATCGGTCAGCAGCACAGAGCAGCAAGAGCAGATCTGCAGAGTGGAACACTTGCTGCTAAAAACCTGAAATCCTTGTTATGGAGTTTCATGGTTTTACTTGTCCTGTGTGATAAATCTCTGTTACTGATGGGAGTATTGTAGATGCACTGCTGGAGGGTATCTTCCAGCTTTGTGTCTTTTTCTGAAGGAATCCAGTTTGTGTACTTGAACACTGCTATGTGAAGCTAACATGAGGGCAGCAGGGACTACAAGAGGGTTCAATTCAAAGTGTCACTCTCCATCTGAGCTAATGCACTAACACAGACCTGTGATATTTTCCGATGAGTAAAAACAATAGGAAAAATGCTCTCCAAAAAATTCTTACTCTGCATCACACTTTCTCATCGTGGGGTTATAGCTGCAACCTTGATTAGTGGTATTACTTGGATCATGTATGGGGGAAATACAAATTTTTTTACTTAGATGCCATGACTGGGCTTGAGGATGAATTATATTCTATGGCCAGGTGGCCAAAATACAGGGATCACCCCATGGGCTGCTGCTTACAACTCGTGAAGAGCACAGTTTATATCATTGCTGTCTACAACTACCTGGTCGTAGCCAGGGGGGCGTTGGTCTCTTCTCCCAGGCAACCAGCAACAGAATGAGGGGACACAATCTCAAGTTGTGCTGGAGGAGGTCTAGGCTGGATATTAGGAAGAAGTTCTTCACATAGGGAGTGATTTGCCATTGGAATGGGCATCCAGGGAGTTGATGGAGTGGCTGTCCCTGGAGGTGTTCAGGTAAAGACTGGATGAGGCACTTAGTGCCATGACCTAGTTGATTGGATGGGACAGGGCTGGATCATAGGTTGGACTGGATGATCTTGGAGTTCTCTTCTAACCTGGTTAATTCTATGATTCCATGCCCCAGGAAGCTGCATTGCTAGTGACCACTGCAGCGCACAGGGACTGGTCATGGCTCGCTGCAGACACTGTGTCTAGAGACACAGTGAATGTACAGCCATTTGCTATGAGACAGCTGAAAGTTTGACAGAGGCTGTCACACAGTATTTTATGGCAGGAGTTTAATTTGATATACTTGATTTTTACAGCGAGACTTGATGGTTTTTGAAAAAGGATATTACAGTATTGGTATTCCAAAGTTAATACTCTGTCTAAAAGTAAAACTATATGTGTTATACAAAACTTGAATAACTGGGTAAATATTGCTAAGTGCAGCTGGGAGAATGAAATGCAGAGATGCAGTACACCCACACACAAATAAAAATACTATCTGGCAGTTCTTATTGCATTTATCAGAGAGCTATAAATGCATATTTAAATTGTGATTTGTACCACCACTTTATCTTGTGTTTAGATTTCTGAATGTACAGAAATCAGAGCCTTGCAAGCTCAGTTCACTTTTGGATGCCTGAATGCATTCAAATAACTTTCTTTGTGCAAAAACAAAAATAAAATTAAAATCGTCAGTTAACTTTCTCAGGATAATCCACCAAGATTATGGAGTTTTGAGTCCATGAATGACTACAATGATAATATTAAAAAAAAAAAAAAAAAAAAAAAAAACCAGGGCCAGGTTACAAGGGAAGCATGGTTGCGGCCAGAGGGGTATATTTAATTAAACCAGATCTAGATAAATTCAGGACAAAATCTTCCCAAACCATGAGCTTTTTCAAGAGAGAGACCTAGCGTGTAGCCTTGATAGCTTTTGGTTGCGAGTAATTTATTAGGGAGGTACTCAAAGAGATTCTTTCATTTCTTTATGAGCCAAATGTGTTTTCCTATCCTTACTGCAGTAACTTGAGAGCTTGTGGGCTTCGAGACATAATTTTATGATGGTCCCAAGGAGTCTGAATGGGAATAAATCTGTCCAAACACAATAAGAGGGGTTGTTCATTTATGTTTTCTGTTGTGTTGTGGGGTGTTTTTCTCCATCAGTGAAAAACTGTAAACAGTTCCCACAGTGTATTCTCTATGAGCCATTTTGGAGGTTAGTGCTTGATTTTGCCGTTTGCTACTTCTCTATTTGTGATATTTCTGCACCTTTTATGAAAAGTCCACAAGATTTTCATATCAGGCACAACATAGCAACTACTTAAAGTGTACTTTTTTCACCATTGTCTTCCTTCAAAATATGGCCACGATGAGTTTGGAGATCAAATTTATATTCCTTTGGTTCAAAGTCTAAACTTTCTTTAAATGCACATGTTTACACTGACACTTACCTTACAAAGTTTGTCTTTGATCAGGCAGTGCTATATACAGAGAATGACACAAGTGATCACAATTTTATTCAGCAACTAGAATGGCAGTTTAGGAGAGAAAGATGAGGATTTATGCTTTGTAGAAATTTACAGCCTTATACTGTATCATGAATTGCATAAAGTGGGAATAGCTGAAAGAAAAAGAATGAATAAAAATGTCCATGATTGCTTGAAGAATGTAGCAAATCAACCTGCATCACCTCTAAAAATAAAAATGCCCTGATATAAATCTGGGGGTTTTTAGGTATATACATGGATATGTGTGGGTTTCTGGCAGAAAGCTCAATTGTCTAGCCCTGCTTTTGATGATCATGTCCATGTGGGGTTAGTGTAATGAATAATATAGGTCATGAGCAGGCACTTACAGATATATTGCATTATTAGAAAGTACCAAGACAAAACATACATTTTAAAGTATGAAAACTTGAGACACTGTGTCACAGAAATTTCTGTTAAACTAAGCTTATATAAACTTTCCAGATAGGAACAGAGGTTGATTCATTCCTAATTCTTCCTTTGAATATTTAGACTTTCAAAAAACTATAAGGTGTGTGACACAGCTGATATCAAAAGAAAGAGGGGGGGAAAAAAAAAAGTAATATTCTCTTGTTGAATTTCTAAAAGTGACTCTAAGAATTTGTTAGACAGATATGATCCATGATAGGAAAGTAGTTTGGGGACATACTGTCCTTTCAGTCTTTCAGAAGCCACAAGCTGGATGGTATGTGACAGCTCAGAAGATAAGGCTCTCTCCTCTGGAAGTGTGGTGACGAGCCAAGACCAGCTTTGGCATTTTTTTGGGTTCAGAGCAGAAACCTTTACAAACTGCATAGAAGAGATTTTTGGCAGTCCTGACAGGTCCAAGAAGATGTTGCAGATGACAAGGAGTGAAAATGCTCCATGGAATGTCAGAGGAAGAGGAAGTATGTGGCCAGTGCCTTCAGCAAAATAAAGTGAGGCAGGGTGTGGGTTCTTCTGCATTTCCTGTTGACTGCCTTCCAATGTGTTGGTATTGAGAACAGCATTTTCTGGTGTGCCTCTGAGGCTAGGTGAGTGAGAGAGAAGGTGGACAGTTATGCAGAGGGTGCAAAATATGTATGTGGACCTTCTCTGAAGCCTGGCCATACTTAGCCTCTCCTCAGCTCCTCTTTGTGGGCTGTATCTCAACTTCAGTGCATGCTACTTCAGCTCTTCATTTCCCAGCATCTCAGGGAACTTCAGACACATGATTTGCAGATTTTGTTTTTCTAGGTTACACAACAAGTTCTCTCTGTAAACACAGTTTCATGTGTGCACAGAATCACAGAACCTTAGAGGGTGGAAAAGGCCTCCAGAAATCGAGTCCAAACCTCCCTGGGGGTAGTTCACCCAGGAACACATCCAGGCAGGTTTTGAAAGTCTCCAGAGAAGGAGACTCCACAACCTCTCTGGGCAGCCTGTTCCAGTGCCCTGTCACCCTCACTGTGAAGAAGTTTCTCTTCACGTTGAGGCAAAACCTTCTGTGTTCCAGTTTGTAGCCATTGTTCCTTGCCTTATTGCTGACCACTGAAAAGAGATTGGTCCCAGCCACTTCACACCCACCCCTCAGATATTTGTATGCATCGATAAAATTTCCTCTAAGTCTTCTCTTCTCCAGCCTAAACAGCCCCAGAATTCCCGGTCTGTCTTTGTAGGGGTGTATTGGTTCTAGTTTAAACTTCCCAAAGCCTAACAGAACATTAAAATAATAGGATGCCTTCCCCTTTCCCTGCTTTGGAAAGAAAGGAATTAGATGTAGAGAGTGAAAAGGGGTAAAACACCTAAAAAATAGTCTTGCTTTGGCTTGGAAGTTAGAAAAATTTTAACAATAAATAAAAGGTATTTAAGGTAAGGGGCATTACAAAAAGGTATAGGGAAGGGAAATGAGATACAAAATATATATACAACCAGACTGATGGCAATGGGTGGCAGTACATTCAGGAGGTGGTTGTCCAACCACATGGTAGAGTGGCCACATGGCAAAGCAGGAGCAGCAGGAACCATAGTGCTGCTGGCAGGCAGGGCAGAAAGAAAGAGAAACAGAAGTTCCTCTGGTTTTATAGGGGGTCTAGACAGGAAGTGGGAGTGGTATAACCATTGCACCTGGGATCAGGTTCAGACCACCCCCAGGGAGGGATCTTTACCTTCCAGCCCTTGGTTAGACCATTTCCACTTTCTCCTGCAAACAGTCTCCTCATCAAAAGATAAGAAAATGTGTTGATGTATATGATGAGTATTAAGAGTTCTTAAGTCTTTCTTGGTCCCCAGCTGTATTCCAAGGCGGTGTGCTTCTCTGGTACAGGTTGGTGCAGGTGGGGTGGGAGCAGGACAAGAACATGGAGGAAGAATCAGGGAAACAAGAACAGTCTTTTCCCTTGAGGAAACTCAGGAACTCTTTCCTCTGGAGGGAAAACAGGAACAGTATTTCACTGTAGGGCATCAAGTGCAGATGAGATGTTGTAGCCTTCCTCTGGATTGCTGCTTGTGTGGTGTGGGTTCTGTTGGATGTGCTGTTGATGTAACTAGAAAAGAAACTTATGACCACTTATAACTATTATACAGTAATTACATGGAGCTGTGTTACTGACTCTGAGATTAGACCTTTTCAGCCAGAGTGAGATTTCTCTGGGGAACACCCTGAATGTTACCAGTTTCAAGCATGACCCAGTATGTGTGACCAGGACCTTCCACAACGACCGCCCCTTTGATAGGTTTCCCCCCCACTCCAGAAGCAGGAGCAACCCAC
>WBNM01036999.1:0-35191 GCA_013399055.1 Ramphastos sulfuratus
ATACTGTGATACTGTGAAATTGTTAACAAAAATACAAAGCAAAACCACCAGATTTGTAAATGAGGTGGTTTTGGTGATTTTTTTTTTTTTTCCCCTAGCTGTCTGTCTGTCCCCAGATGTAAGCTACAGAGGAGTTGTCTTATGCTAAAGACATAGATTTGGCTAAAGCAGTTGAATAACCAATGGCCAGGTGCAACACCCAGCGAAGCCAGCAGCTGATTTTCCACTGGCTTCTTTAGGCTTTGGATGACTCTTAACTCTATAGGCAAAATAACACAGAATCACAGAGACATTCAGGTTGGAAAAGCCCCCCAGGAACACTAAGTCCAACTGATATCCCTACTGTACAAGGTTCACCCCTAAACCATATCCCCAAGCACCACATCCAAATGACTTCCAAACACATCCAGGGCTGGTGACACAACCACCTCCCTGGGCAGCTCATTCCAATGCCTGACCACTCTTGCTGGGAAAAAAATTCTTAATGTCCAGTCTGAACCTATCCAGTGGCACCTTGAGGCCATTCCCTCTTGTTCTATCACTGATTACCTGTGAGAAGAGCCCAGCAGCAGCCTCTCCACAACCTCCTTTCAGGTAGCTGCAGACAGCCATGATGTCTGCCCTCAGCCTCCTCTGTTTCACACTAACCATCCCCAGCTCCCTCAGTCACTCCGCATCAGATTTATTCTCCAGGCCCTTCACAGCTTCCTTGCCCTCCTCTGCACTGTCTCCAGCACCTCCACATCCTTCTTGTAATGAGGTGCCCAAAACTGAACACAATACTTAAGGTGCCAAGTCCAAGGGGACAGGCTGGGGTCCTGCGTTTGTGGCCTCATCTGACTCCGACAGCCTCTAAGGAAAGTGCAGATCATCAGAAAGCGATGCAGCAGTGCTGGAGAGCTTGGATGTGGACTTGTTTATCAAGCAGTGACAAACTGCAGCACTGCATCCCTTTTCATGGTGATAAGGGAAGGTTTATGCAAGCACACATCTGCACTTGGCTGGCTATGAAGCGAGTTTAATAATGTCATGGTCCTGATTAGCCATAAATTTCTCTGAAGCACTTGGTGAAATAGGAGCGCCTGTGGTGACTGATTTCTGCTGCACAGCTTGTGTTGTTTCCACTCCTCCAGACTTGGTGTGCAGCAATGAAATATGGCCCTGCACAACTGCTGCTCCTTTTTCTTCTACTCTCTTCCTGTTAGAGAGTTTCACTGCATTGGTGCTGCCTGGAGTCTGCCAAGAACGATGATTTTTAGAGTCCCTTTTAAAGATAGTTAGGTGAGCTGGTTCGCAGGATCACAGGATGTTAGGGGTTGGAAGGGACCTCCAGAGATTAAGTCCAACCCCCCTGCCAGAGCAGGACCATAGAATCTAGCTCAAGTCACACAGGAATGCATCCAGACAGGGCTGGAAAGTTTCCAGAGAAAGAGACTCCACAACCTGTCTGGGCAGCCTGTTCCAGTGCTCTGTCACCCTTACAGTAAAGAAGTTCTTCCTCATGCTGAGGTGGANTGAGGAGCCCAAAACTGAACACAATATTCTAGGTGAGGTCTCGGCAGGACAGAGTAGAAGGGGAGGAGAACCTCCTTGGATCTGCTGGCCACATTCCTCTGAATGCCTCCCAGGACCCTATTGGCCTTCTTGGCCACCAGGGCAGATTGCTGTGCTATGGAGAGCTTCTTGTCCACCAGCACTCCCAGCTCCTTCTCCACAGGGCTGCTCTCCAGCAGATCACCTCCCAGCCTGTACTGGTGCAATTTATTGCTCCTTCCCAGGTGCAGGACTCAGCACTGATCCCTGTTGAACCTCATTAGGTTCCTCTCTGCCCAGCTCTCAGTCTGTCCAAGTCTCACTGGTTCCCTACAATCTTCTGATCTCTGCAATGCAGGTCATTGTCCAACAGCCCCTTCAATGGCAGGTATTAGGGCTAGGTGCTAGCATGTGCAGACTGTGGGGCTGGAGAGCATACTGTAAAGACAGCTCAGTTTACAGTGTCTGACCTGCATCTCTGCACATCTCCAGCCCAGTGCTGTGCCTGAAGAGGCAACTCCTTCCCCAAGCCACACTACATGGGGTTAACAAGGTAAGGCTCCATCTGGATGTGTGGTTTTGCTTGGACACCATGGTCCTCTTCACAAGGCCCCAAGCCTCCCTTCTTCTCTCATGACCTGCAACATCTCTGAGTGTTGGAGTAAATTATTTCACAGAATCACATAATGGTAGGGGTTAGAAGGGACCTCCTCCAGAGATCATCCAGGCCAACCACCCTGCCAGAGCAGGATCACTTGGGGAAGGTCACACAGGAATGCATCCAGGTGGGTTTGAAAGTCTCCAGAAGAGACTCCACAACCTCTTTGGGCAGCCTGCTCCAGTGCCCTGTCACCCTCACCACAAAGAAGCGTCCCTTCATGTTGAGGTGGAACCTGCTGCCTTCTAGCTTGTACCCATTCTTCCTTGTCCTATCACTGGGCACCACTAACAAGAGCCTGGCACCTTCATCCTGACACACATCCCTCAGATATTGATCAGATCACCCTCTCAGCACTCTCTTCTCCAGACTTAAACAGCTCCAGGTCTCTTTTCACTGTGCAGGATTCCTATTGGGGATCCACAGTTGACTCTGGAAAAGGCAGAAAGCCAACTGATATTGCTGTCCTGTCAGACTAGCTGGATTCAGGGCAAGCAGACATACTTCAGTCTTTGTTCAGAGGAGAGATGTTCAGATCCTCAATATTTAGGACTTTGGCAGCAAATAAAGACAGTTTTTCTCACTGCCACTGAGCTACATCTTCCAGCTGAGATGGAGATGTTGATAGCTCTTATGACATGTAACCCAGAAAGGGTTTTCTGTGCAATATGCCTCTCTGAAGACCAGCAGTGAGGTAGCAAAGGCTTCTTGCACCGTGAAAGCCTTCTTCTAAAATGAGAAACAGGGCACTGGTATTAGATTTGCCTTAGCAATGTAACTGCAAGTCAGATCCACAGGATCATAGGATCACAGAATGGTTTAGATTGCAAGAGACCTTAAGGATCATCTAGCTCCAACCCTCCTGCCATGGGCTGGGACACCTTCCACTAGCCCAGGTTGCTCAAAGCCCCATCCAACCTGACCTTGAATGCTTCCAGGGATGAGGCATCCATAACTTCTCAGGACAACCTGTTGCAGTGTCTCCCTACCCCCCAAAGAGAAGAATTTCTTCCTTATATCTAATGTAACTCTACCCCCTTTTGGTACACACAGAGCTACTACCTGCTGTGACTTCATGCCTAGATTATTCCACTATTCACCTTGTTGTCCCCATGCTCTTCTAGTCCCCTGTTACCTCCCAGATTTTGTAGGATGCCTAAAAATTGCCTGGGTCTTAAGACAGCAGGAAATGGGGAACAAACAGCAGTGCTGTTACCTTCCATGAAGTATGTCTGCTTGCCCCGAATCCACAATCCCAGCTAGTCTGACAGGACAGCAGCATCAGCTGGCTTTCTGCCTTTTCCAGAGACAACTTTGGATCCCAAACAGGAATCCTGCACAGTGAAAAAGAGGAAATGATCATTTCTACTCAGTTCTATCCTTTGTTGAAGCTCATCTGATAACAGCTGCAACTGTTTCTAACTCTGATCTTTGCTTTCTGAAGGGAGTTGCCCAAAGAGTCCTCCCGGGTGGGAAATGCAGCACGAACAGAACCTGCTGCCAGCTGGGGAATGGAAACTGAGGTACCAGGACACTGAGGATTGAGATGCAAGGGGTGAACTCAGATGCTGTATGTCAGTGCCTTGCAAAAAAGCTCAGGAAACAGCCAGTGGCAGTGTGCAGCCTTTTCTGCATTTGAAAGGAAGCCTTGGAGCTTGTCTGTATGAATCAGAGCAGTCAGAGAGAAACTGTCAACTAGATCTGAGAAGCAGCTGAGGGTCGCCCCCAGGCTCTCGTTCAGCAGCACTGTGTATTATTTTAAAGGACCCTCATGCAAGAATTATGCTGCATTCTGAAAGAGAAGATTGTTTTACTTGCTTGATGTGGGAAGGTCCTCAAATTACAGCCCTTCCTGCTTACATTATTGCATTCTGGGGTTCATCCTGCTGCAGTTAGCCTGAGCTGCATGGGAAGCAGGATCCGTGGCAGATAAATCCACGGCCAAAGCCTGTTGCTACAACAGAAGAGTCTTGCCAGAGAGCCTGAGCTATTTCAAACTTCTCATTCCAGCTGAATGCAGTTAATAGCTACTTGGTTGTGCTCTGGAAAAAAGTGTGTGGGAGCCAGGTCAGCATGTCCTGGAGCACAAAGTCACTGTGCAGCTGCAGAGCAGGTACAGCATCAAGTGAAGGCCACGGTGACAGGGGATGGCTGCAAGCTAATGCTCAGCAAAACACTCCTATCTGCATCCTGCCTAGGAGACTGAGTTTGGCTTGTTCCACCACCACAAAGTGATC
The DNA here is from genome assembly GCA_013399055.1 of Ramphastos sulfuratus. Taxonomy (NCBI): domain Eukaryota; kingdom Metazoa; phylum Chordata; class Aves; order Piciformes; family Ramphastidae; genus Ramphastos; species Ramphastos sulfuratus. Next base: position 4,429 of record WBNM01036999.1, read on the forward strand.
TTCTTGCCAGGGGCATAAAAGGCAAGGAGGTAAATTCTATCCAGGATGTGGAATACCCCCAACCAAAACTGTAATCTTGACCAAGGAGGTGGTGGAAGCCCCATCCCTGGAGATGTTTAAGGCCAGGCTGGATAGGGCTCTGAGCAACCTGACCTAGCGTGAGGTGTCCTTGCCCATGGCAGGGGAGTTGGAAGTAGATGATCCTTGAGGTCCCTTTCAGCCCTGACAATTCAATGAGTCTGTGATTTGTGTCCTGAAATTCCCATTTGTGGGTCTTCTAGTCCTGACTGCACATGGCCCTGTTCCCTCTGGTGGCCAAGCCCCCCAGATGAACTCCCAACCACACATGCCACAGCTGCCTTGTCACTGGTAGAGGACACTACAGCATGTCATGGGAAATGTAGTCCCCCCCACACTCCTCATCCACTGAGGAAATGTAGGTGTGATGCATTTGTCATGGGCTATGAATGGTATTTAGGCTTTGAAACACTTTTTTTTTCCTCCAAAAAAAAATATTTTGAGGAGGACAATGAGTTTCTAACCCACTCTAACCTGTTATAGTTGAATGCTAAGGTGTGTGACCTCAGCAAAGAAAGGGAGGATTCACACAGGCATAACAGCTCTCTGGCTAGCCAAGAAATGACAGATACAAATGACCAGAAGGAGCCTAGCTGGGAGCAGTCTTGAGAAAGCATTTGACAGAGAATAAGGTTGGAGCTTTGCAAATCTCCTGGGATTGTTTCCTGTTAGTGAAGAGCACAGAGATCCTGGTGGTCCCTGAGTAAGGAGCAGAGGAGGTGAGTGCTTCAGGTTCTGGGCCCCTCAGTCTAAGAAAGATGTTGAGGTGCTTGAAGGTGTCCAGAGAAGAGCACCAAGGCTGGTGAGGGGCCTGGAGCACAGCCCTGTGAGGAGAGGCTGAGAGAGCTGGGGGTGTGCAGCCTGCAGAAGAGGAGGCTCAGGGCAGACCTCATTGCTCTCTACAACTGCCTGAAGGGAGGTTGTAGCCAGGTGGGGTTGGTCTCTTCTGCCAGGCACCCATGGACAGAGCAAGAGGACACAGTCTCAAGCTGCACCAGGGCAGGTTCAGGCTGGATGTGAGGAAGAAGTTCACAGCAAGAGTGATTGGCATTGGAATGGGCTGCCTGGGGAGGTGGTGGAGTCCCCATCTCTGGAGGTGCTTAAGAGGAGGCTGGGTGAGGCACTTGGTGCCATGGGTTAGTTAATTGGAAGGTGTTGGGTGATAGGTTGGACTCGATGATCCTAGAGGCGTAGGAGGCTCCATGTGAACCTGAGGAAGAATTTATTCACTGTGAGGGTGACAGAGCACTGGAACAGGCTACCCAGGGAGGTTGTGGAGTCTCTCTCTCTGGAGATACTCAAGAACCATCTGCATGCATTCCAGTATGATCTGCTCGGGGTGATCCTGCTCTGGCAGGGGGGCTGGACCAGATGAGCTTTTGAGGTCCTTTCCAGCCCCTGACATTCTGTGATTCTATGATTCCAACCTGGTTAAATCTGTGATTCTGTGAAATCTTCAGCGGGGTGTGAAGCTGGCTGGTGGCAACCTTTGGTGACTAAGGGCTTTTGCACACCTGCTCTGCCACATGTTGCAGGCTGCTTTACTGCACAAACAAAAAGTCAGCCTGAGTGTGCAAAGCAGGACCAAACCTTTTGAAGCAGTTGGCTCGAGTCAAAGATGCAGCTCTTAGGTTGCAGACCCTGATAAGAGGCCTGTGCCTGAAGCCTGGCACCATCTGGTTCTGGCTGCAGACTTGTTTCTTTGCTGGGTATATGGCATTGCTCAGGCCAGGCTATATTTAAATCCATCTGACTGGTGAGGGACTAAAGGGCCTCCAGAGTTGTAACTTCCTAAGGGCTATTCTGCAGATTCCTTCCTCCTTTCTTTTTTTGTTTGCCTTTAAAGGAAACTCTCAGTCTTCTTAGGAAATAATCCTTTGTTTATGTCATGAAAAAAACCTGTGCTCTCCTGGCCAGGAGAGTGGAAGAGCCAATAGGAAGGAATGGCAGTGGTATGTTTTGATACAACTAAGCCTGTCTTAAATAAACACTTGTTTGTTTTTCTGCGTCTCTGTTGAATTGCAGCGCTGCCAGCAGAGAAGGTAAAAGTACCCAGTTCAAAGAAGGAGGCTGACATCCTGCTGTAAATATAGACCTGGCCTCAGGACAATGCCCTGCTCAGGGACAATGGGAGCAGGGCTGGGACAGAGAAATGTGTGAATTAACACAGCCTTGCAAATCATTAACAGCTGATGGTGCAAAAGAGCTGTGGGCAAGGATGCCTGCTCTCAGGGCTGCTCCTGAGCTGCCCTTTGCCCTCTTCACAGAGCTATGCCATGTCTCTGCCCTTGGTGATGCCACTCTGGGATACCAAGGACATGGGAGACTTTTCTGTGCCAAACTACAGAGCAGATTTCAGGCTGGGGCAGAGTGGGAGCTTTCATTTGCTTTTGCCTCTGTCCTGCCTTGCCACCAGGACACCCAACCACGGAGTGAGGGCAAGTTTCTGCCCAGAGGTTGGTGCTGGTCTCTTCTCCCAAGTAACCAGTGATAGAATGAGAGGAAATGGGCTGAAGTTGTGCCAGGGCAGGTTTAGCTTGGACATTAGGAAAAAATTCTTCACTGGAGGAGTGGTGAGGGCTTGGAACAGGCTGCTCAGGGAGGTGGTGGAGTTGCCATCCCTGGGAGTGTGGAAGAAGCTGTAGCTGTGGTGCTTCAGGACATGATTTAGTGGTCATGGTAGCTGGGTAGTTGGGCTCAGTGATCTTAAAGATCTTTCCCAACCTTAATGATTTTGTGGTTCTGTGATTTGCAGTGTTTGGGATCTGCAGCAGCAGGGCCCAGCTGTGGTTAGAGGCTGCATCCAGACTTAATCCCTGCCCTTGGGACAGCAGTGCACAGAATCCCTGTGGGGGCTGGGTGATACCCACCCTCCATTGTCTAGCACTGGGATGAGTAATGGAACCTCATTTCCACAAGCAGGATGAGAGCCCCAGGCACCACTAAGACACAAATGAGAAGGTTCATCTCAATCAGGCTTTGCCACCAGGAAAAGCAGCCTCAGACTGATTAGGAACCTTACTGATGCTTTCTGTAATACCTGAGAAAACCTCTTATGACATAGTAAGAATTGTTATGTGGCTGTCAGTTCTTCCTGGTTCTTGTGGTCATAACAGAAGTCACCAGCTTCTGTCCCCACCAAAGAAGAGTAGACTGGGAGAAGGCAGGAGCCACATCCATTTATTGCTGGTCTCTGCATTTGCCACAGATTTTCAGGGACTTAGAATCATGGAATTGTTTTGGTTGAAAAAGCCCTCTAAGATCATCCAGTCCAACCAGCAACCCACCACCACCATGGTCATTAAACCATGTCCTGGAGTGCTACATGTTTCTAGAACCCCTCCAGGGATGGTGACTCCATCACCTCCCTGGGCAGCCTGTTCCAATGCCTGGCTACCCTTTCAGGCATGAAATCTTTCCCAGTATCCAACCTAAACCTCCCCTGGTGCACAACTTCTCTGTGACCTTTTAGGAACTGATGGCTGAAGTGGGTGCACTTTCTTGTGGCAAGGAAAGATTTTCAGTTTGGCCAATCCTGTCCATAAACTGGATTGAGTTTCTAAACCTCTGCAGACAGCAGCCTAGTTCAACTTAGCTTCATGTTTGGTTTTAATTTGATTAATTACAGGGGGATTTGTGTGACTGTCATGTGGAAGATGATGGCTTTGACCAGCACCACAGTGCTCACTTCACTTGTGTCCTAAACCTGAACCAGCAGACAGTGAGTGACTGTCACTAGTTTATCTTATCCAGCACACAGAGTATGGCATCCAAGAGCTAGAGCACTGGGTTTTCTTCTTTTCCCTTTCTGTGCAGCACAGGGTGTGCCCTATTTGACCTAAATATTTGAGAAGTGACATCCTTGGGCCAGGCTGACAAAGGGTTATAAACTCATTTGTTTTCATCTTGTCCTACGCCAGGCAGGCTGCAGCGAGGCATGACATCTGCCTCATGTGGAGTCACCTTCCTCTCACACATCTGCTGCAGGCCACCATCTGAGACAGGATATTATTGGGCTAGAGGAGCCGTGGCCCTGATCCATACCATCACAGAATCACAGAAACATTCCAGTTGGAGAAGAGCCCCAGGATCACCAAGTCCAACCGAGAACCCTACTCTATAAAGTTCACCCTTAAACCATATCCCCAAGCACCACATCCAAGTGACTTTTAAACACACCCAGGGTTGGTGACTCAANTTTGAGAAGAGGCTCCTGCTTCCTTACCCCAGGAGCCTACAGCTGCTGCCACCTCATCACCTGCTGTAGGCACTGGCTGGCCATGGAGGCACCATTTGGCTTAAGAATCAAGTAATGTCACAGGAGATCAGGTGTCAGCTCTGTCTTACAGGGTCTCTCTAGACTCTTGGGTTTGATCCTCAGCCTGCTGAACCATGGTGAATCAGCACAGTGCTTTGGCGGGCAGGACTCTGCCAGTGACTTCAGTGCCACTAGGATGCTTTGTACCTGAACCATCTCTGGAGGGAAAGAGTGAGTTTTGAATGTGAGTGGAAGCAGACCATGCCATTTAATGCCAGAGCTGCAGTGGGTGTACATAGTGACCCCAGTTTCTGCCCTCAGCCCAGCACTGTCCAACAATGGCTGCGTTCCATCGCTGCTGTGGCACTGTCCTGTGAGGAGCTGAGGATGCTGAGGTGCAGTCTCAGCATTTAAGACAGAGCAGAAGAGTTTTTCCACTCATGACTTTGACATTGGCCAGATTCCCCAGCCACCTCAGGAGCCTTTCCTAATGAGGGTGCCAACTGTGCCCATATCTGGGCACTCCTGGGTGTGAGGCTGGTCCTGGCTGTGCAAAGATGCCTGTGCACGGAGCAGTTCCTGGTGCCTCGTGAGGAACATCCACCCCATCTCAAGCCAGTGCTACATGACAGACCCATGGACCTGGGCACAAAACAGTAGGTGTTGTGCCTTCCATGGTGTCTTTCAGATCTGAGGCTTGCCTGTGATCACACAGCACTCCCTAGCACACTCAGATAGCTCCCTCCTGCTGCCCTATCAAGCAATCTGTCTTCTCCAGAAGCTGGACAGATCTGCAGCCCAGCATTTCTGAGCCAGTGCACAGTGGCCATTAAACGTCCTGGCTGTGCTGGGCTGCTGAGAGTCTGCTCTGAAATAGCAGAACCTTGCTTCGTCTGCTATCAGTGGACAGAGGTTTGGGGGAACATTAGGGTGTAGGTGGACGAAAGAGTTCCCCAAGTGCCCTTGTGAGTGCCAGGTGAGCTATTGCAGGAGTCAGTGCAGCCCAGAAGCAGGAATGTTGTGCAGGGCGTGAGGCTGGCACCGCCTGTGCTGAAGCTGTGATTTGCAATGTGCAACCAGGAGTGCTGTGACCTGATCCCGCCGTTTGCCTCTGCTCTGTTATCAGAGCTTCTCAAATGTTTTCCATCAGCTAATCCTTAACCCTTTGCAGGTACAGACCAGCACCGTGCTGAAACCAAAAGACAGAGCAGAAACAAACTCTTCCTACTTTTCCTTTGAGGGCTTTTTGCAATGGGTGCTCCTCACCCCCACTGAAAAACACGTGGACATTATTTAGGCAAAAGCAACAACCAGCAACTTTGTCCTTTTACCTGAAGGTTACTTAGCAGGACAGGAGCAGAATATCTGTGGAACAAAGTGATTTGCAAGAGTCTGGAGGAGAGGCTCAGAATCCAAAATTAAGGGTGCCCCTGAAAATTGATTGAGTGATGCAGTGGTGTCAGTGCCACTTGAAAACATGAGCAGGCTTAGACCCTGCATCTTCCAGTGTCCCATAGCAGGTGAGAGAGAGCTGAGTGCTTGATGGGTGTAGAGGCTTTTCCCTACCTATACCTCACTGAAAAATGACATGGATGTATGGTTTCTGAGTTCTTGTCCAGTGCTTGGCCTCTCCTAGGGCAAAGTTCTTTTTTGTTGTAACTGACCTGAATCTCTCTGGGTGCAACTTGTCCTTATTGCTGTGCATCTTTGAGAAGCTGAGCTTCATCCTGTCTGCTGTCACTCATTAACAGACTCTTGTCATTGCTGCCCGGTGGCAGGACAAGGGGCAGAGGGCAAGTTCCTGAGCATGAGGAAACGTTCTTGTGAGGGTGACAGAGGGAACAGGCTGCCCAGAGAGGTTGTGGAGTCTCCTTCTCCAGAGATCTTCAAAATCCACCTGGATGTGATCCTGTGCAACCTGCTCTGGGTGACCCTGCTTTAGCAGAGTGGTTGGACTAGATGATCTCCAGAGGTCCCTTCTAAGCCCCACCAATCTATCATTCTTTCATTCTGTACTGGAAGCTGCCATTCCCCATCATGCTCTCTGCCCCAGCCTGAACAAGCACAGTTCTCTTGTCCCATGCCATGTGCTTTGGTCCCCAGACCAGGCTCTCCCCTTTTAGTTAGTGTCATGCCCTAGGGAACCCAAACCTGGATGGTCCCAATGCTGAACAGGAGGAAGAACCATTTCCTTCAGCCTGCTGGTTACACTCTTGTTGGTGCAGCCTAGTCCAAGGTTGGACTTCATCCTTACAAGGCCACATTGCTGACTGAGGCTCAGCTTGTTGCAGTGTAATAAATTCTCTCCTCTGCCCCTGACAGGCAGATCTGCAAAGTGTCCCTGACTAACCTCTCCTGAGTCTAGGCAAGAGGGACAGATAAGGACTTGAACAATCCTATACAGCTGCTATTTTTCAACACTTCCACCTTGCATCCAGTTTCTGGTTCTCAATCAAATCTTGCTTTAAATGTTTGTAAACTCACAGCAAAAGCAGCAGCAGCAGTAGAAATGTGTCTGCTCTGTGACATTGCTTTCCCAGGATCTTCTGTTACTGGAGCCCTGGTTCCAGGGAGAACTCTGAAGGGGGGCAGTGTGCTTCACATAGAATGTGGTTTCACTGATTTTGGAAGACAGACTTGGCCACTCCAGTGGCCACTACTCACTCTGACTGCAAATGAGTGAAGAGCAATGCAGCCAGAGCAAGAAGTGAGTAGGCTGGCAAAGCCCCCTGTAAAAGCTCCCCACCCCAAAGAGCCTGCTTGGTGAGAACTGCATGAATAACACATTTCTTCTGCCTGGGGGTGGGAAGCTGAGCTGCTGGGAGGAAAACAAGGGGCAGCAGGGACTGCCAAAGTGTTGCTGCTGTGTCCTGAATCTATGGCTGGTTCCCCAGCTGCTGACCCCCACTCTGACAATGTCCTGGGGCCTAGTGATGTCTGATGGGCAGAAGCACAGCTCTGTGTTTAGGAGCATCCTTTTTAGGTTGTCCCAAGACTGTTCACATCATTCCTTCTGTTTCTGCCCATCTGCTCTGTCCTAACTCTGTGCCTGGGCTACACAAGGCTCTTCCTTTGCTCTTTGGCCTCAGCCCTGTGCGTGCTTCCAGCTGTGCTCTACTACTGCATCTGCTGGTGCTGCAAATGGGAGACCACCACCTGTCCCCACTGCCACCATGGAGCCCACTGTCCCACCAGGGCCATGCTGTGGCCTCAAATCACCTGTGCCAGTGGGAGGCTGAGGTTGTGTGCATGAGCCAAACCAGGTGGCTCTTGGCCTAAGCCCTGAACTTTTGCACCAGGCTGAGGGGAAGGTGCCTGGTTTGGGGGTTGTGAGAATCCAGCAGCATTCCTGTATCCAGACTAGGTGGGGCAGCAACAAGGGGATATTAGCTCTCCCCTGCAGTCAGTGTCTGAAACTTCCTTGTATTGTTTGTCCAACGCTAAGAGCTTCCCCCTGACACTAAAAATAGCTTTTTGTTTGTAAGTTCACTTTGCATTCAAGCTTCCTCTCCTGGTTTTCTCAAGAGGTTCCTTGGTATCTTGAACCACAGGAACAAAAGGCAGCAGAAGTGTCCCCGTGTCAAGATGGGGAGCTTTTCACCTCAGAAAGAGCATGGGGGAGACAGCTTTTAGTACCTTTTTTCCTTCATATGTAGTGCAGCTTGGTAAGAGCAAGCCTCACAATCAACCTTTGTTATGGGGAAAGAACAACCCCAGGTATCAGTACAGGTTGGGGACTGACCTGCTGGAAGGCAGTGAAGGGGAAAAGGATCTGGGAGTCCTAGTTGATGGGAGGTTGACCATGAGTCAGCAATGTGCTCTGGTGGCCAGGAGGCACAATGTCATTCTGGGGTGNCACAGTAAGATGCCCCCCTGGGATCCCAGGGAAGAGTTGGCAGGGACACTGCACAGCAAAAAGCCCTGTTCTGAGAAATACATGAGCAAGCACCAAGCAGCAGCAAGCATCCTGCCTCTTAATTCTAGCTCTTGGCAGCTGTTATCTGGACCAGATGTTGTCAGGAGGAGAAGGGAGATGCTGTTTGCTGGGCCAGGGGGACAGATAGATTCTTTCCTGACATTCTTGCTCGATTGAGTCCTTTGAAAGTCATGCCTGGTAGGGTGTTCATAAATAGCTGTTTATTTTGACAGTGGTGTCAAGAGCATGCTAATGTGTTATTGTTTGCACTGTGGACACTTAAGATGTATAAAGGGAGTTTGTGTGGCTGGTTCCAGGGAAGCAGGAGGTTTTTGCTAGTGGTGGACCCAGTCCAGAGAATGTGCATTACATATGGGTGTTTGTATCTCACTCTGCCTGTAAGAGTTCATTTGGTTGATGAAAGATTGTTTGCTAGCACTATTGGAGCTGGCAGGATGGTATTTGTACCATTGTCAATTCTGATAAGAGTTTCAGATGTTGCAAAACCTCTTAGCTTAAATCAGAAAAGAAAAAAAAAAGTAGCAATTAAATTTCCTCTAAATTTGTTTGTGTTCAAAAGTGATCTTGCAGGCCTTTCAGCCTGATCTACTTGACTTCTGTTGCAGGGCATCTGCTTGGAAACCAGGCAGTTGTGCAGCAGATGCCAGTGTGGAGCTTACTATGGCATGGAAGAGCAGACAACATCAGGTAAGGCAGCTCGTGCAGCAGTTGTGGTTGGATACTTGTCCTGGTTTTGCTGGGAGAGAATCCTAAGCCAGCTAAGGTCTACAGGTGGTTTGGAGTCAGCTAGGAGAGCTGACCTGAGCTGGCCACAGCTGTTTCCCAGACCATAAACATCATGCTCAATATAAGGGGAGAAGTTTGCTGAGAATGAGGACTCCTCCAGTTGGGTCCTTCCTTGGGCTTGTGTTTGGACTCCTCTTTGGGCTTGAGCTCCTCTTACACCTGAGGCTGGCAGCCCTATTTGTTGTAGAGTCACTGGGCTGAGCATGTCAGGTCACATTAATGTTGGTATCAGTTTGGCTGTTTAATTAAATCCACTTTCATTTCAACTTGCAGATCTCCTCTCCTTTTCCTGACCCCCACCTTGCTGCTGGGGGGGAGTCACTGAATGACAGAGGAGCTGCTGTAGTTCAGCAATGTAGATGGGGCTGCTAACTCCTGCTTCCTGCAGGCAGATCCCAAACCCCAACCCCTGGGTGTAAGTGTAAAATCACAGGGCTAGAAAAGACTTCTAAAAAGTCACTCTTTCCTCTCACCTGTGGAGCTAGACCAGCTCTGCCCACATCAGTCCTGCCTCACAGCTGGTGGTGGAGACAGTGCAGCCTACCCAGGCTGTCTGATACACTTCTGTGTTATCTCATTGCCTAGGAAGCTTCTTTCAAGGTACAATCACAGCCTTTTTGGCTCCAACTTACTTCTTATTGAAGCTACAGTGGCTGTACTGATACTGCAGAGTGAATGCTGAGGTCTGCTGGAAATGTGCTGCTTCTGACTGCCTTCAGCCAGCAAGTAGAATCATAGAATGCACTGGGTTGGAAGAGAGCTCTGGGATTCATGTGGTCCAGCTCCCCTGCACTAACCAGGGGCATCCACAACGAGAGCAGGTTGCTCAGAGCCACATCAAGCTTGACCTTGAATATCTCCAGGGATGGGGCCTCCATCACCTCCCTGGGCAACCTGTTCCAGAGTTCCACCACCCTCATGGGGCAGAACTTGTTCCTAACATCCAATCTAAATCTNGGGTTGGAACTAGATGTGGTCCCTTCCAACCCTAACTGATTTTATGATTCTATGATTCTCTAAGTGCCCATAGTTGCACTTCTAGTGTGCAACACTATTTCAATATCTGCAATACAGATCTGTGATAGAGAGCCTTTTATTCACACAAAACCATAGAATCACAGAATCTGTCAGGATTGGAAGGGACCTCAAAGCTCATCCAGTTCCAATCCCCTGCCATAGGCAGGGACACCTCCCACTAGCACAGGTCACTCAAGACCTCATCCAACCTGGCCTTAAACACCTCCAGGGAGGGAGTAGCCACAACCTCCCTGGGCAACCTGTGCCAGTGCCTCACCACCCTCACTGCAAACAACTTCTTCCTAACATCCAGTTTCAATCTCCCCTCTGCCAGTTCAAACCCATATAATAAAGCATAAGTATAAAATAAAAGAAGTCCTTATGACATATGAATACCAATTGCTTGCTGAAGAAATCTATTCTCCAACCCACACTCCTTCTGCAGCAAGTGCACAGCACATGGTGGGATCATCTTCATCTCTCTGAGGGCACAGCACAGCCATTCTCTGCATTATAGCCCTGGAAAGGTTGCATTTCTTTGCCCCTGTGACACATTAGGCATGGAAACAACACTTCCTCTGGAAAGGTCGTGGCACCGAGTCCTGCAGCAAACCTTCTCAACAGGCAGGCACATTCTGGATGAAATGTTGGTGCTCATAGGTGTGAGAATGTTCCTCAAGACAGCATCTGGATTTATGGAGTGTTAGTAATAGGTGGATACATTTGCTGCTAGCAGCAACTATCATAAAATCAGGTTGCAACTGCAACGAAATGCGAAATTGAATCATGAAAATAAAGTAAAAATGAAGTGCTGGTGGACACCCATCTAAATCAGATCCAGTTAAAGTAGCTGTTGAGGCCAAAATTACTCCTCAAGCAGTGAAGGACAGGCCCATAATGTCATCTCCAAGCTGACATTTGGATGAATTACTGCCCCTTGGAGGGAATGAGCTCCCCTTGAATTCCCACCAAGGAACAATCTTTTTAGCTGGTGTTTGTGAATCCTTCTGCCTGTCTGCATGTGTAGGCTCAGGTTATTTTGGACTGGTGGAGGCTGCTGGGGGGCTGTGAACAGAGAAGATGTGCAGCAATGCTTCCTGAGATCCCTTGAGTGCTTCCAGTGCTGGGTGCTCTGTTCAGTTCCAGGACAAATCTCAACACAGGAGAGTGGGAGGAGAGGTTTTATGCTCCAGATAATCACCTAAGAAAAGGCTGCTGAGAGCAAGTGATCTTTAGTCCATCTGGCACATGTGTTTTAGGGCTGGGGTATCCTTGTGCTGCAAGCTTTTCCCACTGAACACATTTTAGCCTGGGCTCCTACCAGTGCTTTGAAATGGATGACCACTGCCTTCCACAGGAGCAATGTCACAGTGAATTAAGGTTTGAAAGCATTAATTTATGTTCAGGTGGGAATCTGGCAGGGTTTTTGCCTTTTGCTCTGATTTGACACTTTCTTGCAGTTGTAATGATGTAAAAAAAATGTCTGCTCATGAATTTTCTGCCTGGGCTTTGGTAATGAGAAAGTGGTAATCTAGGAGAACCTGTCTGTGTTTGCACGCGCTAAGGTCAGTTCGGTAAATCTCCCAGTCCTGAAATCATTTCCATCTGGTTTCAGAAATGGAAAGCATGAGGATCTGGATGGCTTTTAACAGTTTTATCTTGCTTTGCTTGTTGTCTGCAGCCTTAAAACCAAAATGAACACTCCAGCTGATCCCTGCCATTTGCCCTCCTGAGCTGATCCCTTTGCAAGGGTTTTGAGGCTCTGATTTTCCACTCCATCTCAGGGCAGTGAAGCACTCCCCTGACTCTGGTCTTATGTGAGTACAAAGATTTACTGGAGCTTTCTGACAACTCAATCTGAGTCCCAGTTAGGTGGGGAAGGCCTCACTGTAGGGAAGTCTCAGCTGCCTGTGTTGCCATTCACCACTGTACTTTTCCTGCATTTCTGGTTGTCTGAGCCCTGGAGTCCTGCAAGCTTCCAGACAGTTTTCAGCCCTGGAGTGGAGCCTCTCTGGTACAAACCCAACCCTTTTCCTTTTAACCAGGCTTTTTGTCATGAAGCCTAAAACTAATTTGGATGGACCTAATCTGGCAGGAGGCAGTGGGAGGAAATTTAGGGAAAAAAAAATCATAAAAGCTAAACCGTGGTGTCCTGGGGGATCCTGGCTTTACCTGTCCATGAAATAAATCTTCAACAGAGATATACAGAAAATAGCAGAGCACCAACAAATCACAGTGGAGTCTGGGGGCACTGGGGCAGAATGGAAGTGCAAGGAAGAGGGAGATTGAACCATCCACCAAAAAGGCTTTGCTGCCTAGACATGTTTGAGTCAAGCCAGATGTTCCCTTGCAGGCAGGTTTCTGTCCAGAGAGCCACCAGCCCCGCATGTAACCTGAGTGACAGGTGCCAGTCACAGGGACTGTTCCCTCTGGAGGGAATTGCACAGAATCACAGAAACATTCCAGTTGGAAAAGCCAGCTTTCTGGCACAAAACCCTGACTAGCTCCTGAAACTGAGTGGAGATCCCCCAGGATCACCAAGTCCAACCCATATCCCTGCTCTACAAACTTCGCTCCTAAACCATATCCCCAAGCACCACATCCAAACGACTTTTAAACACATCCAGGGCTGGTGACTCAACGACCTCCTGGGCAGCTCATTCCAATGCCTGACCACTCTTGCTGGGAAAAAATGTTTCCTAATGTTCAGTCTAAACTTACCCAGTCACAGCTTGAGGCCATTCCCTCTTGTTCTATCCCTAATTACCTGCGAGAAGAGATCAGCAGCAGCCTCTCCACAACCTCTTTTCAGGTAGCCATGAGGTCTCCCCTCAGCCTCCTTCTATGATTCTGTGATTCTTTTACATCTTATGCTCTAATTCATTTACATTCTTCACTGAACTTTCAGGAAAGTCCCAATTTCTCCTATTGGAATCAGAATCACAGAATGTCAGGGGCTGGAAGGGACCTTGAAAGCTCATCCAGTCTAACCCCCCTGCCAGAGCAAGGTCACCTATACCAGATCACACAGGAATTTTCCCATAAGAATCATAGAATGGTTTAGGTTGGAAGGGACCTCAATGTTCATCCAGTTCCAACCCCCTGCCATAGGCAGGGACACCTCCCACTAGCACAGGTCACTGAAGGCTTTGTCCAACCTGGCCTTGAACACCTCCAGGGAGGGAGCAGCCACAACCTCCCTGGGCAACCTGTGCCAGTGTCTCACCACCCTCACTGGAAAGAACTTCCTCCTAACATCCAGTTTAAATCTCCCCTCCTCCAGTTTGAACCCATTGCCCCATGTCTTGTCATTACAAAACTTTGTAAATAGTCCCTCCCCAGCCTTCCTGTAGCCCCTTTCAGATACTGGAAGGCTACTCCAAGGTCTCCTCGCAGCCTTCTCCAGGCTGCAGAGCCCCAACTCTTGTAGCCTTTCCTCATAGCAGAGCTGCTCCAGCCCTCTGATAAGCCTTAAATTACCACAGTCTTGCAAAGGGAATTCAGGGCTGTCAGCTTTCTGGGTTGGATCTGTACCCTGGTGGAGCTGGTGGCTGTGTGGTCAGACTGATCTGTGCATGTTGATGCCCATTCTGCAGCCCTAGAGCTCGGGGTGGAGGTGGAGGGAACCGCTGCGTTTCCAGCAGCGCTGATGGCTCAGCTCCTGTGAGCCATCCCGGGGAAGAAAGATGAACTTGCATTTTTCTCCAGTGATGATGGTGATGTCATGATATGGTAAACAAAGTATTTCATCTTTTCTCCTTTTCTCCACTCGGTTTCAGGAGCTAGTCAGGGTTTTGTGCCAGAAAGCTGATTTTTCTCCTGGCTGAGGCTCGAGGGCCCATCAGTGCTGAAACATCACTGGAATGTTCTGTCCTGCAGACACAAGGGAACAAAAGCCTCTCTGGAGGAGGAAACACCAGCCCACGAGCTGCAGGCTTTGTTTCTGTACCTGTCACAGCTATTTATTATTTCAGGCAATTTCTGAATTTATGTAGCGCTCCCAAAAAGTAGTGCTGAGCCTTGAGTAAGGAGCTGGACAGACTCTCAGTACCTCACCACTCACGTTGGCCAGACTCTTCATCACCTTACTCAGGGCTCAGCATGGTGATGGAGCAGAAAGCTTAGCATCTGAAATGACTGGCTCACGTGGCAGCAGCCAAGGATGCTTTTAACTCCTGCTGGTGCAACTTTGAAAGCAGCTGTGTTGGAGGCTGACTAGAAAGGCAGTTTGTTTGCAATTAGATCTCTCTGACTTTGCCAAAATGCCTTGCCCAAGCAAAACCACGTGTGAGTATGTTCATGGACACACATCCACATGTGCTCTCTCTCTCTCACACACACACACACACACATATTCTGGAACAAGCCTACCCCTAAAATACAATTCTTTCTCTCTGGTACAACACCGCTGCTCCCTGAGCATCCTGCTTGGGTTTGGGTACCATGATCCTACTTTCTCCAGTCACAGAATCAACAGAATTGAGGTTGGAATGGAGCTCCAGAGAGCATTGAGTCCAACCTTTCTGCCAAAAGCAGGATCCCCTAGGGTAGTCTGAACAGGAACACATCCAGGCAGGTTTTGAAAGTCTTCAAAGGAGACTCCACAACCTCTCTGGGCAGCCTGTTCCAGGGTCACGAGAACCCTCACTGTAAAGAAGTTTCTCCTCATGCTGAGTTGAAACCTTCTCTGTTCCAGTTTGCAGCTGTTGCTCCTTGGCTTATTGCTGCTGACCAACAAAAAGAGCTTGGCCCCAGCCACTTGTCACCCACCCCTCAGGTATTTGGACACACTGATCAGATCTCCTCTCAGTCTTCTCCAGACTGAACAGCCCCAGGGCTCTCAAGTCTCTCTTCATAGGGGAGATGCTCAAGTCCCCCAGTCATCCTTGTGGCTCTCTGCTGGACTCTCTCCACTAGGTCCCTGTCTCTCCTGAACTGGGGAGCCCAAAACTAGGCACAATACTCCAGGTGTGGTCTCACCAGGGCAGAGTAGAGAGGGAGCAGAACCTGCCTAGACCTGCTGGTCACACATTTCTTGATGCACCCCAGGATACCATTTGGCCTCTCTCCAGTCACTGCCTGACCCTCACAAAAGCTGTTTTTTTTCACAGTACTTTTCCCACAAATGTCTGAAGAGCTGGGATGAGGTCCAGCCTGGTGCCTTCTGCTCCTGCTGCATACCCTCTCCTGGCTGTTATCCCTTGCTGCTTGCTTTGAGATGCAGTGACTGAGCAGAGGCTGACTCAGACCAAGCTGGCAGTGCTCAGGAAAAGGCTCAGACTTCTTGGAAGCTCCACGGAGG
Source organism: Ramphastos sulfuratus (assembly GCA_013399055.1). Taxonomy (NCBI): domain Eukaryota; kingdom Metazoa; phylum Chordata; class Aves; order Piciformes; family Ramphastidae; genus Ramphastos; species Ramphastos sulfuratus. Next base: position 19,807 of record WBNM01036999.1, read on the forward strand.
TTCTTACCTCTAGCTGTGCCTAATATAGCCTTGAATATACTTTGTTTTATGGAAACTGTGCATGGTGTTAGGCTTGATGAAGCAGGGGGCTCAGGACAACAGTGGAGTTAAGTCGTGAGTCAGGGGCATGGATGTGACCCTATGGCATTTGCACACGGCAGGGCTGCAGAGGCTGTGGGAAATGCACTCAGCGTGGGTCTCTATCCCAGCTACAGAGCCTGCCTTTCTCTGCCTTCCAAGCTACAGGGGACATTTGTAAGCAGGGGATCAGGCACAGAAATGGTGTTCTGGTGTTTCATGTGAGGTGCAGGAGGAAGCCAGGGGTTGCTGAGGGATGAATCCCAAGTACATGCACATTTCCTCACGCCGGTTGCTGGCAGGCTGTGGGTGTGCAGCTTTCCCTCAGGGAGGTGTGAAAATACCAGAAATTAACCTCAGAAATATTCTGAGTTAGATGACTTTGAGATGGGGAATCTTGTTTTCATAAAATTCTCTGAACCTGGCCCCTGCCCAGTGCAGCGTGGCCAAGAAAACTGCGTCTGCTCCACATCTCCTGCTTCTGAAACGTGGAAGAGGCATGGCTAAGAGGGGAGGTTTGGTCAAATCCTCTGTGTGTTTGTGCTAAGGGTGGAGAAGCTGAAGCTGATGATGCCTCTCAGCATTTTTTCATGTTATATAGCTGGAAGTAGCAAACCCAAAAGTATTTATCTGTGAAGTGTCTGTGACAGCACTAATCTGTTCTTGGGAACCTCCTCAGTCTTGTACTTGGGCAGCAGCTGGAGTTTTGCTATCAGCCTCAGACCTGCAACCAAACACTAGAAGAAATGAATGTAACTTGCTGTCCTCCAGCTAGATGAGTGACTTGCCCACGTCCCACCTCTCTAGGGTAGGTCCTAGCTCCCTTCAGGCCTTTGGCATTGTTCAGCTACCACGTGTGGGGTTCTGCCTGCTGCCTGCACTGTCTGGCAGGGGTGGGGGGCAGCAGATGGTGCTGTGGGACCATTGCTGGGTTTCTTCTGACCACAGAAGAGAGACATTTGAGTCTTCTGACTGTGAGCAATGAGCAGTGTTGGGGAGAAATGCAGTGTTGGGCACTCTGCGCCTTGGTGTATTTTGGAACAAAGCAAAGTGGTTTCTTCTTTACCTTAACCTCAGTGGTTAATGGGTGGGTCTGGAGCAGAGCTTCTCCCTGGGAAATTTCTGTTTCATAGAATCACAGAGTTGTCAGGGTTGGAAGGGACCTCAAGGATCATCTAGTTCCAACGCCTCTGCCATGGGCAGGGACACTTTCCACTAGGTCAGGTTGCCCAGAGCCACATCTAACCTGGCCTTAAAGATCTCCAGGGATGGGGATTCCACCACCTCCCTGGGCAACTTGTTCCAGTGTCTCACCACCTGCTGAAGAACTTCCTAACATCCAATCTGGATCTACCCACTTCTACTTTTGCTCCATTCCTCCCAGTCCTATCACTACCCAACACCCTAAAAAATCCCTCAGCAGCTTTCCTGTAGGCCCCCTTCATATACTAGAAGGCCACAATAAGGTCTCCTTGGAGCCTTCTCTTCTCCAAACTGAACAACCTCAACTCTCTCAGCCTGTCCTCATAGCAGAGGTGCTCCAGCCCTCTGAGCATCCTCATGCCCCTTCTCTGGACACGTTCCAGAAAGCACTGGTGGCCAACACAAAGTCTGAGACTCTGTCCCTTTGAGGGCTTGTGTGTACAGCATGAGATAAATGTCACTGGATCTACAGGGCTCACTCTGCTGAGGAGCAACAATCTTATACCATAGAAGCTGTGTGGTTAGGAAAGGACAGCTCTTCACTTGGAATAATCTCCTATTAAGTAACCCTTCCCTTTCAATATTTAGTTAGGTAACAGAAAACTGAAGTAGAAAAGTCAAAGGGAGTGAGAAAAAAACCTCTAGAAGATGTTTTGGGTGGGTTGGGCCTTTCAAATTCAAGCTGAAACAGGGCCAGATTGGGGAAGTCTGAAAAAAAAAAAAGAAAACCAACCTGGAATTTATTAATCAAAGCCTTTTTTTTTTTCCTCCTCAGGAAAAACACAGTTAGAAACATTAATCTGTGTTGAATAAGAGCTGCTCAGTCAGCCAAAAGCATGAAATGAGCCCTGTGATGCTATTTGAAGTATGTAGGTGGCATGTGTAGACACTTCTGTTTACCTTTCTACTCTAGTGAGCTGATAAAACAATTAAGAGGTGTGCCAGGAATAATGAGATGAAACATGGGCAGTGGGTTAAAAACAAAAAAATAAAAAAGATTGGGTTTAGATAATAAAGAAAAGGAAAGGCAAAGGAATGGGTCCCTATTGAGAACTGATGGCAGCTCCATCATTTGGATCATTTGAAACCGAGCTGCTCACTTCAGTAAAAAATATGCTGAGGGAAACAGCTGTGGGTCTGCTCCCCCAGGGAGGGGCAGGGCAGCCTAATAATTCTTCTTCATTTCATTTCTAATTTCTATGCTTCAAGTCATCGAGACAAACCTTGAAATATAACCTGCAGCCTGCTAATTCCTTCCTTTTTTTCCTGTCTAGAGAGAGATGTTGAGTGGAAGGCGGTTGCCCAACGTCTCTGACTTATTATTTTTAGCCTGGTTTCCTAAGGAAATGAAGCTTATGTGAACAGTGTCACCATGTCTGCCTGCCAGGCCCTTCTCTTTCCTCTTCCCCCAGGAAGTTCTTGGCCAAATTTCAACAAAACTTAGGCTGGGGTCGGGAGCCAAAAAGATACTAGAGTTGTTCAAGATTTAAGGGTAGAGGAAGGTTCTGCGGAGAAGTAAATGCAGGCAGCACCACTGGGCGTGGAAGGTTAACCTATATTTGTCATCTGAAAACCCCCACTGAGCTCAACCCAGGAGGCACAAGCCCTGGGGAACTGCTGGCCTCCCAGCAAGGCAAATCCACAGGTTAGCTGAGGTGCTGGCAGAGATGGGGCTGTGTTGGGACCATGTGGCTGGGCTAACTAAAGTGGCAGACTCCCACTGGACACGCAGCCACCTGTGCGTGGCTGCCTCTGCTGTGCTTTCCTTCCCCTTTTTATTGGCTCCCTGGGGTGTGCTGGGGTGAACTGCTGGCAACTGGGCTCTGCCACATGGCCCTCAGGCCAGGAACAGACCTTCTTGGTTCTCACAGGAGGGCTTTTTCCCCTAACTCCTCCTTTGAAGTCCCCTTGCCCCACGCCCGAGGAAGCTGATGTCATCGGAGGATGGGAGGCTGTGGCCGCTCGGCCAGTTCCCACCTTTGGAGGAAGGAAATTCCTTGGGGCAGTGCTGTTTATCTGTCGGCCCCTAGAGAGGGGGACCAAGAAATGGTGTAAAAGCAGTGGATTTGAGATCCCCTCCTCTCCTCCTCCTCACACTTGCTGGACTTTCATTGTGCAGGTGGCTGCCTGGGGACAGCTCCTTGATTGCGGTGTCAGAAGGCTGAAGCCCGACGCATTAATTACTTTTACACCTTGCTTGTGGAATTCGCTCCTCAGAAACACAAAGCCTCCTGCAAGCTCATTTCTGTGGATTGATTAAGGAAGAAAAGGCCAACAAACAACCCCCCCAGGATCTGTGAGGGCAATGAGCCAATGCAGCTCTGCAAGAAGGAAAAGGTGGGACTCACTGCTCCAGAGGATGCAAAGGAAGGGGCCCTGGCCACAGCCTTGAAGCCCTATTAAGCAGAGAACTGAAATGGCCCTGGTGTGTTAGAGAGAAGTGCAGTGGGCAGAGCAGGAAGGATGCACAGGATCTGAGACCACCCTGCCTGAGGAGTCTTACAGGCTACTCACGCAAGGCTGCAGAAGAGGGAAGGGGAGTGGAACACATCTTCCCCCAACAGGTGCCCATTTGCAGTGAATGAGCATGTCCCTGGCATGGAGTCATTCAGATGAACCTTCCCTGCAAGGTGGCTCTGGCTCTGGCCATGTTGCAGTCAGCCAAACGAGTACAGAAGGTGGAATCTAGCCTGTGAGACTCCATTAGGCTCATGTCAGGCAAACACCAGGCTCAGCAGCAGTGGGAGGAACAGGTAGATCCCATAGCTGGAGTGTGTGCAGTGTACCTTGTCTGCAGCCTCCAGGTAAAACCAGAGAACCCTTATTTCAGCCTGGAGAAGAGAAGGCTTTGAGGAGACCTCATAGTAGCCTTCCAATATCTGAAGGAGGCCTTCAGGAAGGCTGGGGAGAGACTATTGACAAGGTCTTGCAATGACAAGACAAGGGGCAATGAGTTCAAACTGGCAGAGGGAAGATTTAGACTGGATGTTAGGAGGAAGTTGTTTGCAGTGAGGGTGGTGAGGCACTGGCACAGGTTGCCCAGGCAGGTTGTGGCTGCTCCCTCCCTGGAGGGGTTTAAGGCCAGGCTGGATGAGGTCTTGAGTGACCTGTTCTAGTGGGAGGTGTCCCTGCCTATGGCAGGGGGTTGGAACTAGATGATCCTTGAGGTCTCTTCCAACCCTACCATTCTATGATTCTATGATTCTATTTCAATTCTGGGTTAAAACATACACTTTCTGCCACCACATCCCCAGAGCATGGTGTATCTATGACTTTGGGAACCCACCTCACAACCCTGCTGTGCCCACAACAGGTAGGATCAAAACACTTGAGGTCCAGCTCTAGCCCCCAGCATGAAGCAGGAGGTTGCCATCGGTGCGGGAGGCAGGCCATGCCAGAAGCCCAGGAACGGCTCTGTGTTAGCACAGAGCAACCCTTTGGCTGATAAAAACCTCACTTCCCAGCTGAGAGGTTGTGTGTCAGGCAGCACTGTGCCTTCTGACCAACCAGCCTCTGGCTCACAGCAGAGCTTTGCCCTTCACCATGCTGCGTCTCGATGTCCGTTTAGTGGGAGGTGTCCGTGCCCGTGGCAGCGGGGTTGGAGCTAGATGATCTTTAAGGTCCCTTCCAACCCAACCCATTCTATGATCCTGTGATTGAATATCTGAGCCTTCTTTTAGCCTTCCTCTATCCCAGGTAAAGACACCAGAGAATTCAGCACTAGATTTCTCTTCTCCAGCAGGAGGAATGTGCTGACAACACATCGCTGGACTGGCAGCCTACCCTGGAAACACAGATACCCGAGCCAAGAGGTTTCTTTTTTCTGGTGCAGTTTATCAGAGCTACCCAAACAAAATTAGCTATACTAGAAAGAAAAAACAATAAATAAATCCCTCCTTTTGTAGCAGTGCATCCACAGCAGGGCTTTTTGTTGGCCTGGCTCTCTCTCTCTTGTAGGGATGATGTTATTTGTTTTTTCATGCTCCTAGCTGACATAATTAGGCTTGCAGAACTTCCTTGTGTAGGCTAGCCCCAGCAGAAAAGGGCTCAGCTTGCTTCAGGAACACTTCCATGCACCAGTAAGAGTTGCTGTTGACTTGAGGTAGAACATTCCATGTGCTTTCCACCCTTGTAAAAGATTTCCCACGGTGCAGAGAAAACAGCAACCCAACAGCTCTGTTTCGTCCAGACACTTTCCTTGATCCGTTTTACCTCGAGGCTTGTGCATGTGTGGACCTTGCTCACCAATTGCCTTAGCATATAGGGATTGGAGTGCTGCTGAAACGAGTACAAGGAATTTACTTGCAGTTATTTCAGGCAGATGAAGAAGCATGGGAAGAGAATATTGTAGCTTGATGGTTGTGCTTGTTTAGAGCTGCTAATTGGATAGGCCACGCGAAACAAATCTGGACCAGTTTGTTGTTCTAAGGAGAGTTGAATCAAAGGGTTTGGCTTCCTGAGAGTGTTTTACAGGTAGGGAGTTTTCATCAGAGAATCCTAGAATGGTTTGGGTTGGAAGGGACCTGCAAAGGCCATCTAGTCCAGCCCCCTCTGCAGTCAGCAGGGACATCCTGATCAGGTTGCTCAGAGTCCTGTTGAGCCTGACCTTGAATATTTCCAGGAATGGGGCCTCAAGTGCCTCCTTGGACAGTCTGTTGCGGTGTTCCAGCACCCTCATGGTGCAGAACTCGTTCCTAACACCCAATCTAAATCTGCTCTTCTCTAATTTCAAACCATTGCCTCTCATCCTGGCCCTGCAGGTCTTTGTAAATAGTCCCTCTGCAGCCTTCTTGTAGCCCCCTTCAGGTACTGGCAGGCTGCTTTTAGGTCTGCCAGGAGCCTCCTCTTCTCCAGGCTGAGAAGCTCCCTCAGCCTGCCCTTGTAGCAGAGGTGCTCCAACCTCCCTGATCTTTTTTGTGTCCCTCCTCTGGGCCTGCTCCATCAGGTCCATGTCCTTCCTGTGTTGAGCACTCCAGAGCTGGAAGCAATACTCCAGGTGAGGTCTCACCAGAGCAGAGCAGAGGGGCAGAATCACCTTTCTCCATTTGCTGGCCACGCTGCTTTTGCTGCAGCCTGTGCTTTTGCTGCAGCCTGTGTTTTTTGCTGCAGCCTGTGCTTTTGCTGCAGTGATACTGCTGCCAAGGAGAAGTGCAGTAGTAGCTGGTGAAGCCCTCCAATGGTTAGTATCAGCAGGGGAATAATAGCCACGTCTGGGGTTGGTGTATGTGGGAAAGGGGTTGCCACTCTGTGCAAGGGACAAAAATTGCCACACAGCAGATGCCATTCATGGTGATGGGCAAAAATTATCCTAAGGTGAAAAACTGGCATAAAAACTGCAGTGTTTCTGGTCTGTGGGTAAAGATCTTTCCCTGTAAGGTATCAAGAAGTCACTTTCCCTGTAAGCTGGAGCTTAAGGGGACATCAAATGTCTTTTACCCGGTTGCATGACCTGAGATGATGTTTTCTGTCCAGTGAAAATATTTGGCTCCACTCAGAGCCCTCCAACCATCTCACAGGATGGCCCAGGTCATCTTTCCCTTCCCATCATTCCCTCATTCCTTTTGTGTGACCAAGCAGCCCCACAAAGGCCACCAGCGAGGGCTCTGAGGACCACTGCTGGCATTCCATGGTGAGCAGCATCAAGCCTAGAAGCTATTGCCTGGCTTTGAAGCTGAGTGGTCAGCCTTTGTATACTGAGCTAGATTATTTAGATAACATGCTACTGGGTGGAAGAAGTTGATCCTCCCCCACCCTGCAGACATAGTTTCAGACTAACTGAATTATTCTCAGCATGGGTATGAAGGCTCAGTGCTGCAATACAGCCTTGCACCCCGAGGAATGGTGCCTTCCAGTTTGTTGTGATATTAATCTTGGAAGCCAAACAAAATCCTTTACAAAAGATCAATTTAGTGCATCTCCTTTGTCTTGGCAGCAGACAAATTGAAGCTGCAACATCTGCTTTTTCTGAAGGGATAGTACTTTTCCACTCTTGGTTTTCTCTGGCAGCTGCGAGCTGCCTGGAAGGCTGAAGTCAAAGTAGTTGTCGGTGGTACCTCTGACACTGAGCAGGATAATGGACCTTGGAGATGAGCTTAGTACTCCAAAGCACTGGGTAGATTTTAATTGTCTTTGCCCTTATTGCCCTTAGCCCAGTGACAAGTGTGGACAAGCCACAGGGAGTAATGGCCAAGCTTGTGAACACTTTCATTTAGCAGAAAAAAGCATCGCTAGAAGCAGTGGCTGCAAAGAAGGATCCCCAAAAATTCCAATGGGAAGTGAAGCCTTGAATGCTTAATAGAGATGGGAATTAATCACAGGGGGAAAAATACCAAGGGAAGTGCTGGCTTTTCTCCATCTCTTGATGTTTCAGATGAAGATAAGTTGTTCTTCTGTAAGCGATGGAGAGATATATATTGGTCAGACATAAGCAATTGGCCTTGTTTCAGGCACAACTGATTGAAATTAAAGGCTTTTTGATATAGAGAAACCAGACCAGAATCTTCTTTGTAGAGCTTTAAACTCCATAAATCCACAATGTTAAGCATTTTCCCTGCTTTATCTAAGGAAAAACCCAAACTGGCAGGTGATACGAGTTGCCCAAGGCCACGTAAGAAATTAATGGCAGCATCAGGAATATAACTCAAGACTTCCTGGCTTCCTGCCCGGTTCTCTACTTGTGCAGCCCTGTGAGATGCTGATGCTGCAGGGGAGAGGCTGAACCACCACTCACTGTCCACTTCTTCACACTGCAGCCAGCTCCTGGGCCTCTACTGAGGCAGCCTGCACCGCTTGCTTGCTGCTGTCACCACGGCCCTCAAGGGGAACTTTCCACCAGCATTCAGGCACTGGAGATGCTCCTTCAGCTGCCTTGCCTCTGAAGGTGGGAGCAGGGACATCAGAATCTTACAAGGAAAGGCTGACAGACCTGGGACAGGTTAGGCTGGGGAAGAGCAGATCCAGACAGGATCTTCTCAGTGCTTATCCATATCTAAAGGGTGAGTGTCCAGAGGATAGGGTCAGACTCTTTTCAGTGGTGCCCAGCAAGGGGCATGAGCTGGAATCAAGAAGTTTCACCTGAACATGAGGAAAAACTTCTGTCCTGTGAAGGTGCCAGAGCACTGGGACAGGTTTGTCCAGAGAGTTGTGGAATCTCCCTCAGTGGAGACTTTCACAGCCCAACTGGACACGATCCTGGGAGACCTACCCTAGGTGAACCCTCTTGAGCACAGAGATTGGACTTGATGATCTCCAGAGGCCCCTTCCAAGCCCTACCACTCTGTGATTCTGTGATTCTTTATCGTGTTCAGCACATGCAGACCTTCTCCTCCCTGCAGGGTCACTGCCCAGCATCCTTGGGGCACTCCAATGTTTGCCTACAGGAAGTGCAGGAACAGGAAAAGGTCACAGCCAGGATAAGAGGCTGCTGCTGGGGAAAGTGAAAGGGTGAGGGAAGGTCTCCCCACGCAGGGTCAGATATGGCCAAACTGCAGACATGATGCAAAAAGGAAGAAGGGTCTGAGAGTGGCAGTGGTTAAGAGCCCTGACCCTGTGTCAATCTATCCTTGCAAATACATCCTGGTGAATCCCATTAAACAGACTTGTGCTGTGCAGGGTGTGAGGGCTTAGCTGAACCAGGGCTTGTGTCAGTACATCATTTTAGACCTCATTTTAGGAAACTCACCTGTGATGGTGCAGATAAGGTCAGCTGTTTCCTCACTACAGCTTGAAATGATTGATTGAATTTTATTTATTTTTACAAGAAGAATCAATTTTCAACCATAAGAACAAATTCCAGCAGGAAGTAGTGTCTCAGGAGGTCAGGCAGACAGAGTATTTTTGGGTTGAGTGGAGAGGACTGGACCCCAGCAGAGGCCATCAGAGTCACAGAATCACAGAATGGTAGGGGTTGGGTTGAGTGGAGAGAACTGGATCCCATCAGAGAGCAACAGAATCAAAGAATGATAGGGGTTGGATTGAGTGGAGAGAACTGGATCCCATCAGAGAGCAACAGAATCACAGAATGGTAGGGGTTGGATTGAGTGGAGAGGACTGGATCCCATCAGAGTCACAGAATCACAGAATGATAGGGGTTGGGTTGAGTGGAGAGAACTGGATCCCATCAGAGAGCAACAGAATCACAGAATGGTAGGGGTTGGATTGAGTGGAGAGNCACTGGACTCTCTCCAGTCTCTCTTGAACTGGACACAAGCTTCACTAGGGCAGAGTGAAGGAGGAGAACCTCCCTTGACCTGCTGGTCACATTCTCCTTAAGGGACCCTGAGATACCACTGGCCTTCTTGGCCACAAGAGCAGACTCATGGCTCATGGTGAGTTATGTTGCCTACCAGGACTTCCAGGTCCTCCTCTGTAAAGCTGCTTTCCAGCAGACCGACCCCTAAGTTATACTGATGCATGGAGTTATTCTTCCCTGGGTGCAGGACTTCAACTGTGTCCAAGCCTGGGCTTCAGTTAGAATCATAGAATCAATCAGGGTTGGAAGGGACCACAAGGATCATGTAGTTCCAACCTCCCTGCCATGGGCAGGGACACCTCACACTAGATCAGGCTGTCCAGAGCCTCATCCAGCCTGGCCTTAAACACCTCCAGGGATGAGGCTTCCACCACTTCCCTGGGCAACCTGTTCCAGGGTCTCACCACCCTCATGCTGAAGAATTTCTTCCTAACATCCAGTCTGAATCTACCCATTTCTAGCTTTGTTCCATGCCCCCCAGTCCTATCACTGCCTGACAGCCTTAAAAGTCCCTCCCCAGCTTTCTTGTAGCCTCCTTCAGATACTGAAAGGCCACAATAAGGTCTCTTTGGAGCCTTCTCCTCTCCAGACTGAACAACCCCAAATCACTCAGTCTCTCCTCATAGCAGAGGTGCTCAGCATGGGCATCTGATTTCTCTGCTGTGCTGGTTGGGAAGTGACTACCATGGCTTAATGCTAGGGTGGTAAACCTTGCTTGTGGTTTTTCACAAGGCTACCTGACACCCAGCCAGCCCTGCTCTTACTTAGCTCTCTTTCTGCTGCCTAAAAGCTTTTGGGCACAAGCTCAGGCCTTCTAAGGGAAGTGGTTCATGCAGATGTGAGGGTAGGTCTTACCTTCATCTATTACCTTTGGACTTTGTAGGTTGAAAGCAATGTAAGCCCTTATCAGATGGCTCTCATCTCCTGTGTTGTGCTGGGACTGTGTTCATACACACACAAAAAAAGGGAGCTTTTCTGTCCTGCTGGGGTGAGAGCCAATCCCAAACCCAAACAGGAATTTATATCTTTTTTTTAATGGTTATAGCAAGTCATGAACCTTTGAATAGGGTCTTTCAAAGGTTTCTTTCAAGCAATTGCTTTGAAATGCAATTCTCCCCTTCCCTTTTCCCTTGAAGTTTCTATTCCAAGGTGCCTCTAATCTTCAGCGGCTGATAAGAGCAGTCAGAGGGGGAATTGCTGGAGGGCATCTCCCAGCACACAGGCACCTGTGAGAGCAGCAGGTGTGACAACCCAGAGTCTCACTCGGGGTTGGAAAGTCCTCATCTATCCCCTTTGCACAAAGGGCTTGCAACCCCTAACTGGCTAAGACAGGGTCCTGGTGCTGTCTTCTGCTCACTCATCCCTCCTATCTTCTCCCCAAAACCTAATTCCTAGCAGAGGCTCCTCTATCATGACATTGTAGTAGAAAGTATTTGAGGATTTTCTTTGTCTTTATAGGATTCTTTAGATGTGGAAGGAGACTCCCCAGGTACTCAGCTGAATGGTGGGGAAGGTGAGGAGAGGTGTCAGGGGCTGGTATGTAGTGGTGAAGGGACTCAGGATTGCAACCAGGGCAAGAGGGAGGGCAGACAAGGGATGTGAGGTCAGGAAGAGCCTTCTTGAGCACAGCCCTGGTGCCTCACGCTTTGGACGAATTCTGCCTGACCCGTTCCCTAACTGCTAAGCCCTGTGGAAGTGGTTTCCTTGGGTTAATCCTGCAGATGCATGGAGATGTGTCTCCATGACACTGCTGAGCTGCAGTGTCCCAGGCTGGAAGAGGGCAGCATATCCTCACGGCTCAGGAAACGCTGTCTTGGGCTGGAAGCTGCCAAATAAAACGACACAAAGAAGCTATTGAAGGCCCCTGTTTCTCAATCCCTTTAGAGAAAAAGTGACAGCTTTCTGTAAGCCAGTTTTTCAGCAAGGGGTGGTCGGGCTGGGTGTTTTTTTTTCCTTTTTTAATTTAAAAATCAGGCAGCTAAAGGCAGTCTGATACTGCCTGGAACTGCTGCAATGAAAATGAGGAACCGGTTGCAGGTAGTCTGCTGAGTTCACTCCGCAGCCTCTCTCGACTCATTTTTCTTCTCCCTCCCATCCCCACATGTATTAACAAGCCAGGTTTGGAGGGGAAAACATAAAATCCTTTCATAAAATAATGAAACAGACACAACACTGCAATGTGGAGATGATGAAATCCCAGCAGACACAGAGTGAGGAGGGCTGTGTGGCTGTGAACCTACCCAGCCCCACATGGTGGGAATGATGCTGTGGAAATCTGTGGCTATCCAGGGACCACACCATGGAGATCCAAAGACTTTAGTGCTGGGGCATCACTTTCTTGGCAACCTCCTGCACTCACAGCCTGTGACAAGTGTTGACAGGGATTCTCCCCTTCAGCTGAATGGTGCCATGCCATGGTGGCTCCAGCACCACAGTCCAGCTGCTTGTTCCCATCTCTGTCTTCTCCTTCTCTCAGCTCTCAGAGAGAAAGCCACAGCAGTAATATGTTCTGAGTTAAAATCTCTCCATCATTCTGATGGAAGTGCCCTGGCTCCAATTGCTCATATTTTCACTAGTGTGAGGTAGTGGGAGTCACAGAATCCTAGAATGGCCCAGGTTGGAAGGGACCTCAGAGATCATCTACTCCCCACCACAGGCAGGGACACCTCTCAGCTAGATGGGGCTGCTCAAGGGACTTTTTGTCAGGGTGTCTAGAAACAGGACAAGGGGGAATGGTTTGAAGCTGAGGGAGGGCAGGGTTAGACTGGAGCTTAGGAAGAAGTTCTTCAGTAGGAGGGTGGTGAGACTCTGGAATAGGCTCCCCAGGGAGGCTGTGGCTGCCTCCTCCCTTGGAGGTGTTGGATGAGTCTAATTAAGAGGTGTCCCTGCCCATGGTGGGGAGGTTGGAGCAGATGATCTCCGAGGTCTCTTCCAACCTAAACCAATCTGTGATTCTGTGATCTCTGCAGCCAGCCCTACTGCATCCTGCTTCAGGGACCCCTCTTGTTTTAGGAAGCAGGGTGCTGAAATCACCTCCATGGCTTGAATCAAAAATGCCTGGGAGACTATGTGCCATTTCTGTGTTGATGCTACCTCTGTCAGTTGGATTTCCATTTGGTGATGGTTTGTAAATTGAACAAGTCATTTGCTACTTCTTCTGCACTCAGGATTTGCCAGATTCCTTGAAAAATGGCCTGACCATGTCTGATTCTGATTGTTTCTGAGTGAACCTGCTGCAGCTCTCACAGAATCACAGAACTTTAGAGGTTGGAAGGGACCNTGCTTGTTGGATATCTGGAGACAAAAGGAGTGGCTTGGAGCGTGGGGAAATCACATTTCCCATTCCCAGGCGCCACTGAAGCTTGAAATGGATTGCATTGTTTGATAACAAAATTCCTTCTTCCCCTTTGCCCACCCCGAGCCAGGCTTCCCCAGCTCTTGGCAGGGTGACCAGACAGGTCACGGGCCAGAGCGGGGCCAAACATTGCCTTGGCCTTCCAACAGCTCTGCCCCGGCCCTCTTGTGTTTGCATTTGCATCTGTTGCTCTGGAACCTGAAACACCTTCCAGATGTGATCCGCGAGGGCTCCGGCAAGGTCAGAGCCAAGCCGAGGTGCTTTGGCTGGCCTCTGGTGACCCCAAGGTGTCCCAGAGTGGGGGGCCCACTCCCTGCTGCCCACCTGGCCTTGGGGGCTGCTGCTGCTGCTGGTAAATCCTGACGTGTCCTTTGCTGAGAAGGGCTTCTCCATCATTTGGGGAGAGAGGAATGTGGGGTTTGCAGGCACCTCTGTGTATGTGTATGCTGAAGGCAGAGGGTGGACAAAAGGTATCTGACCCTGGGACAGCACAAGAAAGGAAGTGTACAGTTCTGGAGCCCCCAGCACAGGAAGGACATGGAAGTGTTGGAGCGGGTCCAGAGGAGGCCACGAAGATGCTCAGAGGGCTGCAGCAGCTCTGCTATGAGGACAGGCTACAAGAGCTGGGGCTCTGCAGCCTGGAGAAGAGAAGGCTTCCAGGAGACCTTAGAGTAGCCTTCCAGTATCTGAAGGGGGCCTGCAGGAAGGCTGGGGAGGGACTATTGACAAGGTCTTGCAATGACAGGACAAGGGGCAATGGGTTTAAACTGGCAGAGGGGAGATTTAAACTGGATGTTAGGAGGAAGTTCTTTGCAGTGAGGGTGGTGAGACACAGGAACAGGTTGCCCAGGGAGGTTGTGGCTGCTCCCTCCCTGGAGGTGTTCAAGACCAGGTTGGATGAGGCCTTGAGTGAGCTGTGCTAGTGGGAGGTGTCCCTGCCTATGGCAGGGGGTTGGAACTAGATGATCCTTGAGGTCCCTTCCAACCTTACCATTCTATGATTCTATGATTCTATGATTCTATGATAAGTTTGTGCCTTGAGGAGAGGACAGCAAGAGAGGTAGAGGTGGTCTGTAGTGCTGAGGGAAAGCATTTATGAACCATAGCAAGGTTCTTGTGTTGTATTCCTGGACAGGATTTAGTTTTTCTTAGCTGCATGGAAAAAAGTAAAGAAAGAAAAAAACTTCCTTGATGCTATCACTCACCTCTCAATCCTTTAAGCTCCTCAGACCCAAGTAATGACATTGGTGTCTATTAAAAATAAATGGCTGGTTTTGCTGCTACTGTTCCCTCAGGACAGGTTCAGGCTTAAATCACAAAGACAACATAAATTCCCTTCTTGAGGCCGAGCACACTAACAGCCTGAGTTTCAAATGTCCAAGAGCAAACAGGAGCAGGCACCACAGAAAGGCCAGCTGCAGATTCCTGCTCCTAGAAACATGCAGGTGTCATTTCAGGCAGGCTCCTGCTGTGCCCAGAGCTGTCACATCCCTGACTCTTTGCAGGTCTGAGGTTTGATCCCTCAGCAGCAGGTCTGAGAGTAGGACATGTTGTAGCTGTGTGAGCTGCTTGAGCTGCTGGGCCAGCAAGCAGAGTCCTCTGCTGCAGGCCGAAGTTTCTGTGACCTGCCTTAATGGAGCTTTCCTGCCCATGCTCTTCAGGCAGGGCTGAGATGTGCAGAGCTGTGCAGGTTGTCAGCCTCTTCTCAGAGGCCCTGCCAGAGAAACCATTTCTATAGCTCAAGTATCCAAACAATGCAACAGGTGTGCAGGGAAGTGGAGCACACTGTGGTTAGTTAGGTATTGAAGATACCTTGAAGGGTCCTTTTCTTCCAAGAGCTTCTCTACTTGCCCTTTGAACCCATGCAAATGTTTTTCCTACAGCATCCTGTGGCTTGAGGGAATGGAACATCTCTCTTATGAGGAAAGGCTGAGGGAGCTGAGGCTCTTTAGCTTGGAGAGGAGGAGCCTGAGGAGAGACCTCATTCATATTTATAAAAATATAAAGGTGAGTGCCAGGAGGATGGAACCAGGCTCTGCTGGGTGATGCCCAGTGACAGGACAAGGGGTAATGGGTGGAAGCTGAGGAATAGGAAGTTCTGTGTAAACATGAGGAGTACTTTTTTTCCCTGTGAAGGTGACAGAACACTGGAACAGGCTGCCCAGGAGGGTTATGGAATCTGGAGATATTCAAGACCCACCTGGATGCATTCCTGTGTGATCTGGTATAGGAGATCCTGCTCTGGCAGGGGGATTGGGCTGGATGATCTCTCAAAGTCCCTTCCAACCCCTGACATTCTGTGATTCTGTGATTCCCTGCATGCTGTGCCCTGAGCTGCCCCTGTCTGATCTGGCTCTGCCATATGGGAGACCCCCTGTGATATCACTGCTTTCAAACTGGAAGGCTGTCATAAGTCTCCAAGATTTGGGCTACTTCACAAAATCTAGTGTCAATTCTGGACAATTAAGCCATAGCTGAAGATCACAGAACCACAGAAT
>WBNM01037000.1:0-12692 GCA_013399055.1 Ramphastos sulfuratus
GATTGAGAGGCTGCTGTCAGCTGTTTCTAGAAGGTCTCATCAACTCATTTTGATCAGGTGGCCTGTAATGACATCCACAACAGCATCACCCATGCTAGACTGCCCCTTAATTTGCACCCACAAGCATAACTTGCCTCTCATCCACATCTGCACAGAACTCAATACATTCTAGTTCCTCCCTCAGGTAAAGAGCAACTCCAACACCTTGCCTTGTTGACCTGTCTTTCCTAAAAAGGACATAGCCATCCATGACCTCATTCCAGTCATGTGAGCTGTCCTACCATGTCTTTGTAATTGCCACCATATTGTAACCCCTTGACCACACATGGATTTCTAATTCCTCCTGTTTATTCCCCATGCTGCATGCGTTGTTGTACAGGTATTGCAGGGAGTGAGCTGACCATGACAGTTCTACCCCGGCAGGGTGGGAGGCCTCCCCCTTCTGGTCTTTGTTAATACTGCCCCACTGGTGCAAACCCAGCAACCATCCCTCTTCAATTCTAGTTTAAAGCTCTATGATTGAGCCCTGCTAGTTCTTGCCCTAGAATCCTTTCCCTATTGTGAGATAAGCCCTTCCCACATGCTACCATCAGTCCTGGTGTCCTATAAAACTTTTGTGTTTGTAGTATTCAGAGAGAAGGATTGCCTCCCTTGTCCTGATGCCAGTATCACAACCCAGGATACCATTCACTCATTATTTTGGCAAGGGCTCTACCAGGACCTCACTTCCTTTTCTGCAAATCTGCTTCCCAGCATCATTTCGTATCACTGGCTTCTTTGATACCTCTTCTGGAACTGACAGTGTTTTGGCTAGGCTGGGATATTGAACTTGCATGATAGTCACTTCTTACCTATTTGCCTTCTGAGCAGATAATGGGAAGGAGAATGGTTTTAGCTTAATTGTTTTGAGTCTTGTATCACATGTCTTTTAAAGAGATGTCTAATTAGATTGCTTAAACATGCAGTTCTGTGAGCTGTCATGTGAAAATATACTCCTTTATATTCTTTCGTGCTTCTGAGTTTTAAGAGAAATGGGTTTGATGTGCTTGCTGCTGTTTTATTTTCAGTGTGGATGACAAAATAGTGGAAAACATTCATGTATTCTTATGGTGGGAATTGTTTTCCCCACCTCTCTGGATATGCCATAAAGTATTACCTTACATGAAGTAGAAAACTCGTGGTAACCTGAATCCTGAAAGAAGTCCTAATTAAACAAACAAAAAAAAGGATTCACAGCATATGCTCTTCCTTGAGAGTTGTATGTGATGGCAACCTTGCTGCCTTGACAGCTGCAGAATGTGCCTAATGATAGAGTTCAATGAAGTTATTAGGGATTATGGTTTTACCTTGGCTTTACCTACGGCTCTCTAGAATGGCTTATGAATGGAATAGAATTGTTGTGCTTCAGGGTAATAAAAGTGTGAGCATTGGTGATAGCTTGAGTATGTTATTTGCAACATAATGGTTTTATGTCATTGTTAACTTAAAATGGTTTCGACCTAAATTCTTAGCATTCTTATTTAACTTTTATATAATGTATCCTAATGCTCTTTAATTCTTTTCATATAATCCAAGGTTGAGGAAACAAATTCCATGAGAGAACTAGAGGGTATTTAGCAGCCAGTCAGGAACATGACTTGAATATTATTTGCATTTCAATATTGCAAATCATATACAATCGGAGCAAGAGAGAATTCCTGAATTAGAGAATTACACTTTGTAGATTTTTGGTCTTATTTCTGCTAACCATGAATTGGGGTGCAGGAAGTGTATGGATGCAGTGTGCCTTCATTTGTCTTCCCTTTTAACACTTGGAAACAGGTAGGAACAATGTGTCATTTAGATCTGAGTGAAATACTGGTGCTTGCTCTCCTGGGATCCAGATGTGGAAACAGAAACCTGCTCTGTGCCTGATTTGGACAGGGATTTCAAAAGAGACTTCCTGCTTTCCGTGAACTGAGATTAACTCCTTGGCAGTTTCTGGGCTTAACAACGTGGGCTTCTTTCAACAGTTTCTTTGGAGTCTCTTCCAATTTGCATAGAAACCAGAGTCAGTAAACAACTCTAAAAAGCAACTTATTAGGGTGTATCTAAACTGCTGAACAGGACACTAACCTCCAGTTGCTTGGGTAATTGCTTATGTGAAGGGAAAAAATATTGCTGGCTGAGGTGTCTTTCACATGGAGAAGAAGGAACAAGGACCTGAGGCTCCCATAGTCCAGTTTTACAATCAGAATTTTATAGACAGATTTGAGGTGAGGAAAGATGTTTAATTGTTTGACCTCTAATGGAACCCATGTGCCTTGATACATTATGCTGTGGATGGAGGGTAACAGCATCCCCTGTGTTGTTGGAGCTCCAGTGCAGGCACACCCTCGGACATCAACTCACAAATCAGGTAGAAGAAGAAAGGTCCCTGTACCAGGGTCTCTTCCTTGGGTGATTTCTGCTGTTCCTCTCTGTTGCCCAGGGTGTCCAGTTAGACAGTCTAGACTGGATTAAATTCTTCCTGCCTATGCTTTCTTTTATCCATTAAAAAAAAAAAAAAAAAAAATCAGTCTGCATTGACTTTTTTTTTAATTATTCTTTCACTTCATCTGTTCAGCTGAGAAATCAATTATTTGTGTAGCCTCAGTATCTCAGTATCAGCACAGCAATCTTCTATTACCATTTCCTATACTGAAGAGCTTATTATGACTACATAAGGGTTTGCTGTATTCAAAAGCAAAGGGATTACAAATATCTCAATGTCTTCTATAGCTGCTAGTAATTATTTTTGCTTCTAGCTATGCTACAACCATTAAAGTTCATGTTTGGGTTACAACATTCCTTGTGTGAATGTTTGCTTTTAATTAATGGAAGGATGTGCTGAGCTTGGCCTTCCATAGTGTAGACCCTAAACATAGCAGAAATAACTTACAGTAATGGAAGAGCTCTGAAAAGCTCTTTCCTGTGAGAAATGTGGCTGGAATTCCTTGACTTACACACTACTAGCCAAAGATAAGAATGCTTGGGTCTCTTTTTTTTTTTTTTTTTTTCCCCTTCCTGGAGGCTATATTAAGTAACTTTATTTTACTCTGCATGAAATGGAGCCCCTGACTTTTGTCAACTGTCTGTATTTGTTCCAAGCCAGCAAAAAAGTAGCTGCTAACAAGCAAGCAGTGGCATAGTTAAAATTCAGTGCAGACGATGATAGCTGGAAACATGCTGGGGGTAAAAGGGCTGCAGCCACTTCAGCTTGTTGTTCCATAACAAACTACAGAGCTTCAAACAAGACTAAATGTGCTGGTCCTTCTCCCCCACTGTGGAAACGCTCCCCTCCTCCCACCCCTCCTCTTCATTAGGAATGAGAAAAACTCGGTGTAATCTAAACATTTGCTGATATCAGCTGTCAGAAATAATCCCTAAAAAAAATATTAGGGGAGAGGGGAGGGCAGAAAACTTCAAACCAGCATTTAGGCCATAAAGGCCAAAGACATTTGTGTTTGTTTCAAGATAGTCGAGACCAGAGTGGAGGTCTGGTATTTTGCTGGTGACCACTGAAGAAGAAGGATTTGGCTGCTGGCAGAACATAAAGCAAAGCTGACAACAAAGCTTTCCTTTCATGCTATCCAAATGAACACATTTCTAATCTGAAATTCAAATACTTGACAACAGAGAGCCTGTGAGCTCCGCTTTGAATAGGAAATTGCTTCATGGTTTTAGCATAATGAATTAGGCAGTTAGAGTAAATCCATTTAGAAGGCACAGAATGCTTTCACATAGCCTTGTAAAAGCTAAAAAACCCCTACTAATTTCCTAAATTTCTCATGACTTGCAAAAATGTCTAAATGTTCTGTGCAAATGTGTTTGTGCATGTTATGTTTGGCATATTGTAACTTTGTAGTTTGACTCTTCTCTTTTACAACACAGTGATTATTTGGATGAGATTGTACCTTAATTAAATGCCATAAATAACAGCTAGGACATTCTTTGAAAACCAGCACTCTCACCAGTAGTGAGAGTACATTAATTAGTCCAGACACTCTGTTCTGGTCAATTACTATGACACATTCTGGAGATGCAGCATTAAGCTGAGAAAACATCAGGGGTGGAGTTACATGAAGAAAATCGATAGAACTCTTGGCTGTGTACTGTCAAGCAGCAGCTTCAGTCTCATGTTTTGGACAACACTGGATCCATTCTACACAGAAGCCTTCATAACCCTTTGAGGTGATCAAATAGAGACGGTGTCACAGGTAGCATAAGAAGATGTTGTAACAGGAAGCAGAGTGAGGAGCTGCTGTTTCTTTTGTGCATATGCCTGACCTTGGAAATCATTTGTCAGGCCCTCTGGGAATGCGATTTTCCTTTCTTCTGTGCTTTGCTTAAGCACAAAATTGCAAATAGTACCACTTGGAAAGCCAAGGTTAAACGCATTCCAGTCATGTTTGTGAAAAGGAGGGTTTTCGTTTGTTTGTTTCGTGATAGCTCTCAGTATTTTGTTAATATTTCAGAGAAAACATTCAAGACCTTGCTTTTTGAGATTCTATTCTGCTGCAATGGCTAAGCCCCACAAGACACATGAGGTATATAAGCAACAGCATAATGGCTATTCAAGAAATGCACACAAAGAGTTAATAAGGCTTGACATTCTTGCATTGAGAAACTTACCTTATCATGGCAAAATGACTTTTTTTTTTTCCCCCCCCTCCATGGAAACAAGCTGAGTAAATACAGAGATTTTAAGATGTAGCTTTAAACTTTGTCATCAGAGATACCATAGTATAATGAAATAGTTCTTTGTGTTCACGTGATGATAAAAGAATTGTGATGGATTATTTTACAAATAAATTTTAATCATTAATGACTGTCAAGCATCTAATTAATTTTTACAGTCAGAACGCAAAGGAAATCTGTCCTCACTTTCTCACAGCTGCTAAAATATGAATAGGTCTTTTTATGTCCTTGGAGATGCATACTAAATATATGTATACAAGTATCTCAATGTATGCATGATGAATTAAACTGAGAAACACTGATATTTAAATGTAATAAAACTATACTGAGTCAGAGTGATAATTATCACCAGCAGCACAATATCAATATTTAAAGCTACTGTACCTATACACTAGTCACAAAGGCACCAAGCTGAATTTATCAAAAATCAATTCTGAATGACACCTCTAGCAAAATAATGGGATGAGGGAAGAAGGCACCTTCGAATAACTAATATGGAGAAAAAAATTGAGCCTGCATTATAGACTTGTCCTTAGTGTCAAGATGAACAATAGGTTTTCATATCAGGACTTTATATATAGAAGGATGACACACCCAGAAATGCAGCTAAGATCTGCCCCACTGCAAGATATTCTATGTTTTGAGGCTTTTATTGATTGAGGTAGGAAATAACATTTTTTTCCTGTTCTCCAGGATTATATATTTTCACACAGTTTTGTACACTGTGAAGGTGGATATACAGACTTATAAACGCAAACTGAAGTCTGATGTCCAAAATAGTTATTGGTGAACTGTAAAGGTATTTACGCAATACCAGGGCAAAAAAAGTTTTTTTGATCACTTTCATCATGTGCCGTTGTTTGTGACTGTTTATCACACCAAAATCTCACTGAAATTTATGAAATTTTACTTATCCATCATCTTTGGGATTGAATCCAGGCTCTTAGCAGACTCTGCTCCCTTAGGGTAGAAGGATTCCAACCCTCCTTGCCTGTGGCGGGGGGGTTGGAACTGGATGATCTTTGAGGTCCCTTCCAACCTTACCATTCTATGATTCTCTGACTCTATGAGTTTAAAGGTGAAGTAAAAGGTGACAAAACACCATAAATTTAGACTGAAAGAAAGACATAATTTCGTTGAATGAGATAAGCATATTCTGCATAGAATCATGGAGTCAACCACCAACCTGACACCACCATGGCCGTTAAACCATGTGTTGAAATGCCATGTCTACATGTTTTTTGAGTACCTCTGGCACTTGACCATATTAAACCTCATACAATTGACCATAGCCTGTAGATTCAGCCTGTCCAGATCTTTTGCAGAGCCCTTCTACTCTCAAGCAGATCAACACTCCCACCCAGTGCAGTGTCATCTGCAAACTTAGTGAGGGTACATTTGATTCCCTCATCCAGATCATTGGTAAAGATATTAAACAAGACTGTCTCCAAAACTGAGGCCAGGGAACATGGCTTGTGACCAGCCACAAGCTGGATTTAACTCCACTCACCACAACTCTTTAGGCCCAGCCATCCAGCTGGGTTTTAATTCTGCTAAGTGTCCACCCACCCCAGCTCTGAGCAGTCAGTTTCTCCATTAAGGTGCTGCGGAATGCAGTGGCAAATGCTTTACCAAATCCCATGTAAACAACAATCACAGCCTTACCAATTAAATGATTCCCTCACCCACTAAGTGATTCACCTGGTCCTAGAAGGAGATCAAGTTCATCAAGCAGAGCTACTCCTTCATGAACCCATGTTGACTGGTCCTGATCACCGCATTGCCTTGCACATGCTGCATAATGGTATTCAGGGTGATCTTCTGAGCTTAGACTGATAATTCTGTAGTTTCCCAGATCCTCTTTCTGGCCCTTCTTGTAGACGGGCATCATGTTTGCCAATCTCCAGTCAACTTGGACCCCCCCAGTTAGCCAGGACTGCTGATAAATAATGGTAAACGGTTTGTTGAGCATTTCTGCCAACTCCCTTAGCACCCTTCAGTGTATACCATCTGGCACCATAGGCTTGTGTATGTCTTAAGTGGTGTACTAAGTCACCAACCATCTCTTCATGGATTATAGGGTCTTCTTTCTATTCCTCATGCCTATCTACCATTTCAAAGCAGCTGGGTACCGAGCAAACAACTGATTTGCTGAGGTAAAGTGAAGACTGAGGCAAAGAGGGTATTGAGTGCCTCAACATTATCCTCACCCTTGATCACTATGTTCCCTCAATTGACAGATTCTCCTTAGTCCTCCTTTCGCCACTAATGTATTTGTAAAACTGTTTTTTGGTTGCCTTTAACAGTCGAAGCCAGGTTATTTTCCAGAGGGTCTTTGGCCTTTCCATTTTTCCCCCTGCATTAGCCTCACAACAACTTTGTAGTCCTCATGAATGTCGTTCCCCTTCTTCCAACAATGATAAAACCTCCTTGTTTCCCTGGTTTGCAACCCAATCTCTCTATTCAGCCAGGCTGCCTTTCTTCACCAACTTATCTTTTGTCACATAGGGATGGCCTGTTCCTTGCCTTTAAGACTTCCTTCCTGAAGAATGCCCATCCTTCTCCTTTGCCCTTCAGGACTGCAATCAGGTCTCTGAGTGAGAACTGGTGGCTAATACTATTTCAGAAAGAAACAGTAAGATGAACCAGCTACATTTAATGATTGCTGTCAGAAAATAATGATTAATTTCCAATATCTTAGTGTTAGATTCCTGGTCAGCTTTTAATTAGCTATAATGGTTTAAAACTAGCACTCTAGCCTGGCTCTAAATGATAAACAATAGGAAAATTCCAGAGATGTTAAATAGAAAAAAAAAAAAAAACCAAACAGTAAATATAAATAAAATAAAGATACTGGATGCAAAAGAAAAATAATAGCNTTTTCAACTCTCCACATTAGCTTACAATATTACCTCTGTTTCTTGCTTGTACAGTGTTAAAAACTTTAGAAGGAAAACAGATTATAGTGTTTCTCTTCCATCTGAGACAAATAATTCTCTCTTCTGCTTAAGTTAATAAATTATTTACTGCGTAACTGCAAACACTGCCAATAACACCATCTAAAGTGTATGACTAGTCTTACACTGTCTAAATCCTAGTATCACATTTACCAGATGCCTAGAAAGCACAAGTTTTGTGCATGGTATAACCCTGTATCTCTGTGTAATGTAACCCTGTAGCTCTTCTTATTGGAAGATCTGAGTTCCACTATCTAGAGGCACAGTGTAAAATTTGAAGCCCAGTGAAAGCTTTGAGCCATATTTCTGGCTTGATCCTGCCTGTCTCCAAAGCACAAGTGACACTTGTTCATTCTCTGTGATAATGTTGGATAATGTTGGGTAACAGAGAAGCTATTTAAATTATGACAGGTATCTAGGATAATTGAAGGTTATCAGTGATGACCAGGAAATCAGAGGATTTGCAGTGCCGTCTAAAGCAAAATGTGGTCCCTGCCTCCACAACATTTTGCTTGTGCTGCAGTGGGACTCTGTTCTGAGAAGGAATTCTTGCAGCTGAATGTGCTGTCTTAGTCCCCTGTCAAAATGATGTTATCTCTTTATGCAAAAGCTAAGGTTCTACCCTTCATGAATATAAGCTTCAAGATGTGATCTTAGGTCATTCATCTCATGTTACAGGTAAGACAAAATTGCGCCATATCCGTTCATAAACATGAAACATGGGAAAAATTGCATTACTAAATTTTCAGTGCTAAATTTTCCTTGTGAAGAAATGTCTCCAAACCACAGAAACAGAAGTGTTTTCTGTAAGCTGACTACAGTGACTTTCAGTGTTGCAGTGTGAAGACTTCTGGCACAAATATGTGCTGGAATGAATTGCAGATAAGTTTTAAAATATCATAACACAATTTAACACACAATGTATTAAAAGCAAATCCTCTGAAACTGTCTCAAACAGGAAATAAAAAAAAAAAATCTGTCTTACCAAAGATTCAAAATAGAAGAGGCTTTTATATTGCAATGAGCAGCTTTCTTCAAAATATATTTGATCTCACTTCTGCTTCTGATATCCACAAATACAGCCTACTGTTAACCTTAAGTTTAAATTCTCTTATGTTGCATTCAGGCTTCAGAATTATTAGACAGGAAAGGAAGCTCCTGAAAGGCAAACTATCCTCTGAGTGAAATATGAGTGGAGATAAAATGCACTTTGATTACATTAAGGTACCGAAGCAGGTTGAAATGAGGTTCAATAAAACAACTTTTTCAGCAAATTCAGTGCAGTGATGACCCAGTGCATTCCCCAGCTGATTAATTTGTTGAAGGGAATACTCTTACTGTCTGCTAATTCTCAGATATGTCTAATTGCCTGGAAATCAAATACTTTCTGTAGCAGAGAAAGATGCAGGAAATGCTATTACATAATTAAAGCATAAAGGTTATGCACAAATGTCAAATCAATAAGGACAGTAAACATGGTTTATCAACCATGCCAAGTACATTTTTTCAATTGCCAAATGTAAATAGGTTTAGAATAGAGCGCTCTGGTGGAATGATGGATAGGATACTCGTAACAGTTTAATTAACTCCAGTTTCCTGCATGTTAAAGGTTTCTTCAGTCCACTGGCTTATGTAACAAACCCTCTTAGGATTTCATTAGCTGTTGCTCAGTATCAAGTGCAGAATGCTGTCTTAAAGGGTTACATTTTGCCCTTTCCTTCTGTTGAGCTATAAGTCATATCAAAGTATTATTTCTGTTTTCTTTGCAAATATCCAAGTGCTTTAAAGTATCAACTGAGGATGTTATTTTGCCTTTTATTGTCAAGAAACAAATGGCAAGAACCTCTGACAGCGAAACTCAAATGCTTCTTTAACTGCATGTAATTGATTCTACATTAAGAGGCTATTGTGTTGGCTGAATGATTGTTTGATGTAAATTTAACTAAAAGTTAAATTTAACTCAGTTATTTCAATTTTTGTGTATTTGGATGCTTTGCAGTTGATAGCAGGAACCAAAACAGCTTTTGTTTCTTGGAGCACAGAAGATGTGATTAAAAGTGTATCCACACATGGAGTTGTGATAAAATTGGGCCATTATTTATCATACCACATAGAATATTTTTCCTTACACCTTTTTGGCTGATAAAGGATATTCACATGTCTTCTTTTAAATTTGCAATTTGTTCCATTCTGAAACCAAGGATTCTGAAACCAGGACAGCCCTTTCTAGCTACACCTACTAAAGATGCTATTTTTATTTCTATGGAAAGAAAAACATAAATCAGCTTGTACTCAGTTTGCCTTTAGGCAATTAAATTTATCGTTAGCAAATAAAGGGGTTCTTTAGCCTTTAACCCTAACAGAATACCTTTATCTTAATTTCAAAACTGAGAAAACCTTTTAATTTAAACCAAGGTGTTATCTATTTTCTTCACGCTATCCCTTTAGATCTATAATACAGGAAAACATCACATATAACTTCAGTTAATAAAGACTGCTTTTGCTTACAGAAGCAAGCTTTAATAATGCTCATTAACATAATTTGCTAATGTTCCTCTGGGAAATGTTATCAAGTTCACTTTTAAGGACTTATTTCATTTAAAATAAGAACTGCTGACCTACTCTGTAGATAGGACATTATGAGCCAGTATATTTTGATTCCATAATGACATTTTGGTTTACATGACAACATCATTTTGTAAGCCTTGGAAATGACTTTCAAAACTCTCCACTGTTGGTGCACTTAAAAGCTACTCTCTTAACATGCTTAGCGTCTCCAGACACGAGTCAGACATACATGGCTATCATTATAAACAACGATTTAGGGGAAGAAATTCAACACTCAAGATTTGCTGCTTCCATTTCTCAATAATTTTGTGCTTTCCTTGCCTTCTGCTGTGTTATCAGTCATCTGTGTCCCTGGGGAAATACTACAGTCTTGAGGTTAAGTTAAGGTTCTATCACCAGTAATTGTCTTCAGCAAACCCTGTACATTTCCAAACAAACTTTATCTGCATTGATGTAGCCTTAAATGCCAAGGGGCACCAGGGAGAGCTTTCTTCCTCGTTGACATGAGTGCAAAGATTAATACTGGGTAGTGTTTGAAAGGGGAAAAAAATAACTGAGCTTAAAAATATATGTATATTAAGTTGTTAATGAGAATTGTGCTCTAAGGTAGAGTTCAGGAAAAAAATCATCTAGCCTTCATCTGCTACCTGAGAGAGAAATAATGATGGGCTCAGAAAGGACTGTTTCTACTACCCCTCTCTTACCTGGTTTTGCTAATTAAAAAAATCAAGTCTTTTTGTGTGCTATATATGTGACCCTCTGACACATTTCTTAATACAACTCAAGGAGGCCTCTGGCTCAAAAGATGGCATTGTATTGGTTCATCAAACAAAAGCAGCACAAAATAATAAACTAATTCTATAAAAGGCTTTTCCCTGTTGCTCTGAGCTAATGTGATAGAAAATTACGTACTTGTCAGTTTGTGTTTGTGTATGTGCTGAATGGCATGACCGAAGTGTTAGGTCATTATTGAGGTGAAGAGCTTTACAGGGAATGGATTGGCATCATGTTTTATACCACTGTGGGTAAGTGGAAAACTGTAGGGCAGTAGGACCCTTCAGGACTGCTGTTCCACATGCCCATAAGGGTAGATTTTCGACAGGGGACAGAGCTTGCTGGGAAGCTGAAGTCATCCCAGGGTCAAGCTGCAGCAAACTGCTACTGTGTGACTTGTTCCTCTCACTCTAACATGCCAAAGCTGACACATTTAGAATCATAGATTTGCTTCTGCTAGCTGGAAAAAGGGCATGAGGACGGCCCCTTCCCAGCCATCACTATGGGTTAACAGCCAATGCCATGGGTGAACCCTGAGGGAAAAGTGACATTTATTTTAATAAAGGATTTACCTGTTTAGCTAAAGAACAAAATTACAAAATTCCAGGTGCAAGAATCAAATCCCAAATCTATGGCTGCTGACCTACAAGATGAGTTTGAAACTGGGCTTGATGCAATCCTATATTTTGACTCAATGTAAGTTCTGTTTATTTTTTAAATAAAAATTTGCCTCCTTCACAAGCTAAAAGAAATCCAAGAATAATAGAATGATTGAATTTGTTAGGGGCAGGTGGAGTTCACCTGGTCCCACTCCTACATTCAAGTGGATCTATCCAAACCATTTTCCCAGGACCATGTCCAGACAGCTTTTGAGTATGTCCAAATATGGAGATCCTGGGTAAACAGACAGTGCTCAGTCACAATTCAAGAGAATTTCTTGATGTTCAGATGAAGCCTTCTGTGTTTCAGTTTGCCCCCACTGCCTCTGGTCCTGTCTCTGAACACTATTGAAAAGAGCCTGGCTCTCTTCTTGCACGCTCCTGACCCTTCTCTTCTCCAGGCTGAGCAATCCCAGTTCTCTTAGCCTTTCTTTACAGGAGAGATATTCCAGTCCCATCATCAACCCTGTGTCCCTTTGCTGGAGTATTTCTAGCGACTCTTTTGTAGTGGGGAGTCCATGACTGAGCACAGCACTCCTGCTGTGGCTTTACAAGTACTAATACAGCTCACTGTACTACTAGATTTCTCTGCAGCAAGGACATGCTGCTGACTCGTGTTCATTTTAGTGTCCATCAGAATGCTCAAATCACTCTCTGCTAAGCTGCTTTCCAGCCAGGTGGCCTGCAGCATACATCAGTGCATGGGGTTGTTCCTCCCTAGATGTAAGGTATTGCACTTTTCCTTGTTGAACTCCATGATATTCCTGTCCTCTCAGTTTTCCAGTCCATTTAGGTTCCTCTGATTGGCAGCTCAACCCTCTGTCATATCAGGCACTCTAGCAAGTGCCTAGTTTTGTGTCAACTTGTCACAGATGCACTTTGCCCCATCACCAGGATAATTAACTAGAATGGTAAAAAGGATAAGACATAGATTTAACACTTTAGGTACACTCTGAATACTGGCCTCCAACAAGTCTTCATGTCATTGATCACCATCTGTGGTGAAGGGCCCAAA
>WBNM01037006.1:0-10705 GCA_013399055.1 Ramphastos sulfuratus
TGTCCTGTCACTGGCTACCACTGCAAGGAGTCTCACCCCATCCTCGTGCCCCCTCACCCTTCAGCATTGATCAGATCAGCTCTCAGGCTGCTCTTCTCCAGCCTAAGCAGCTCAAGGTGCCTCAGCCTTTCCTCCTCACAGAGATCCTCCATTCTCCTCAGCCTCTTTGTAACCTCCACTGAACTCTTTCTAGTAGTTCCCTGTTCCTCTTGAATTTCTCATGTCTGTTGTGAATTTCCCAGGCAATCACCAAAGGTGATTTTTTCCCTCCCACATCATTAGAGAGTTTCCTTGTCACCACTGAAAGCCAAGGCTACTAAGGCATCAATGACAGGGTGGGTGTTCTAAGCTCCCCTGCACCAGTGCTCACTGGGTCATTCTGCTCCTTTGTGGGATTCCAGAGAAGAGAGTGGAACTACAGACATTCTTTGCCCATTTACTGATCAGATTTTTACCTCCTTTGGATCCTGAACCAAACTACCACTAATTTGGTTGATGGAGCTGAATGCATCAGCCACAGCCTTCTGAGAAATAAACTTAAAATAAAACACTCTTAGGCAATAAAAACAAACCTTCCAAGAAGTCAGGAGAAAAGCAAGGGATAAACAAAAAACACTCCGAAGAAGTAAAAACTCTCAATCAATAAATAATTTTTAAAAATAATAATCCTAGGACATTTAAGCAAACAATCAAGCAAATGAACAAACCAAAACAAACAAAAATGTCAATAACTTAAAAAAAAAAAGGCGGAGGGCGGAATCCAAAGGAACAACGGACTGCGAGGGAAGCAGGAAAGAGCCTGGGGGCAGCCGGCAGCAATAGCGGACAAGCGCAGGCAACCGCAAGCAGCTGCTGCCGGACAGGGCGTGGCAGAGCGTTGCCGTGACGTTGCCGTGACGTTGCCGTAGGAAGCAAGCAACAGCAGAGCCCCAGGAGCGGCTTCCCTCACGTGACCCCCCACGTGACCATCCTCTGCTTTCGGGCGCTCCCAAGATGGCGGCGGCGGCGGCAGCGGCGGTCCGGGGTCGGCGTTTTAAGTGGTCGCTGGAGCTGGCGGCGTCACCAGGGGGGCGGTAAGGCTCAGGGCGGGGGATTGGGGTTGCGGGGCGGGGGCAAAAGGGTGGCGATGTTGGGGCCTTCCTGGCCTCATCTGCCCTCTTTTCACTCCTAGGCCCCGCGGAGCCGCCGAGGGCCGCGGGCCGCTGGGGTTCGCCGAGCGGCAACNCCCCAGTGACAGTCACTTTCCAGTGATAGTCACTCCCCAGCCAGTTTCCCCACATGTCACTGAACAGTTTCTCTGGTGTCATTTGTTCATGTGTGTCCACCAAGAATCATCCTGAAGTCACTCACCCACAAACACTCCCCAGCAGTTACCCCTATGACACTTGCATCGTGTCAGTCAGTCCTATGTATGCCCCAACAGTAGCTTGACAGCCACTCCTATGGCATCCACCCTATGCCTCTTCCATGACACTGCCTGACCCTCCCCAGCCACTGTGACTGCTGGTCCCCTGCTGTACTGGGCGTGCAGGTGATAGTGACAGGTCTGCCCCACAGCACTGAAGGCACTGGAGAGCTCAAGCCGACGGGCACTGCAGGGACTGGTGTTCCTCGTGGGCAATGGGCTGGGGCTGGCACTAGCCCTCTACAAATGCCAGGCCATGGGGCTGCTGCCCACCCGCCCCTCTGACTGGCTGGCCTTCGTTGCCCCCCCACAGGTGCGTCTGGACACCAGGGTGTCCCCCTGTCCTCACAGCCCCAAACACTGGGGTCCTCCCTGCCCGGGCTCCCCACCACTCACTGCCTTTCTCTTTCTTCCCTTGGCAGCGGATGGAGTTCACTGGGGGAGGCCTGATCCTGTGACCCAATGCATCCACCCACCAATAAAGGCAATGGCAGGATGGTGATGTTGTTTTTGAGGGAACTTGAAAGAGTTTGGGGGCGCAGCCCAGGGAGGCACCTGTGGATAGGTTGGAGCAAAACACATTTATTGGCATGTGCTGGGAGGATTAAAGCCTGTAGTGGTGTGCTGGGGTCGATACTGGCAGCACTGGGAGTGCACTGGGGGAGCACTTGAAGTTTCTGCTGGGAGCGTGTTGGGAGCTTTAGGAGCCACACTGCAGCTGCATTGGGAGTGCCTTTGTGCCTCAGAGGCCACATTGACAGTGCACTGGAGCTACACTTGGAGTCTCAGGGCCATACCAGGAGCCTTGGGATGTGCACCCCTGGGAGCACTGGGATTGCACAGGGAACATGGGGCCCATACTGGAATTATACTTGGATACCTGCAGCACTGGCTGGTACTGTGCTGGGGAACACTGGGGCTCTTTGCTCTTAGTTTAATTTAGCTCCTGCTGGCATTGTACTAGGAGCACTGGGGTCCATACTGGGACTCACATCTGTGCCTCAGGCTGGCATCATACTAACAGGCCACACTAGGAGTATTAGGGACATACTGGGATCCTGCTTGAAGTGCCATGGCCCAGACTGGCATTGTACTGGGAACTTTAGAGTTCCCAGTACATACTAAGACTGCTAAGCTTATGCGGGGATCATGCTTGAAGACCTGTGGCTCACAATGGTATCATACTGGGAGTGCTGTGCCCATACTGGGATGATGGTGAGTAAGGCAGGTTAATGTGCTCTGCTGGGATGTACTGGGCTGTATTGGCTCAGGGGACAATCTTTTGTGCAGGGCCTGTTGTGAAAGGACAAGGGGTGATGGTCTGAAACTAAAAGGAGATTGAGACTGAAAAGGAGGAAATGTTGGACACTGTGGGTGTTGAGACCCTGTCCCAGGGTGCCCAGAGAGGTGGGAGATGTCCCATGCCTGGAACCATTCTAAGTCAGGTCCGGGGCTCTGAGCAACCTGCTGTAGTTGCAGGTTGCTCAGGAAAGGACCTTTCTAATCCAAGACACTTTGACGTGTCTGTATGCGTAAATCACAGCCATACAGGGGTGTTTGCTCTTGGACTTCCACCCTTTCCTCGCCTTGGTTAACAGCTTACCCAGGGCAGCCACAGCAACACAATGTCCCTGTGCAAAGGAGCAGCAGCAGCTGTATGGATGATTCTTACAGTTGCTTCCAAGAATGGACTCCTCATGCTGCCTTAGGAGTTTGGCACCTGTGCTTTGTCTTCAGAATCATAGACAGGTTTGGGTTGGAAGGGGTCTTTCAATGTCTAGTCCAATCTTCTTGCAGTCAGCAGGGACATCTGCAACTAGAGCATGTTGCTCAGACCCCTAAACAACCTGACCTGCAATGGTGCCAGGCGTGGGCCATTGCTCACCTTTCTGGGCAGCCTAGGCCAGGATGTTACCACCTTCAGCATAAAAAATACCTTCCCTCTACCTCTCCTAAATCTCTTCTGGTTTAAAGCCATCACTTCTTGTCCAACTACAACAGGTTTTGCTCAAAAGTGTCCCCAGCTTTCTGAGCAGCTCCTGTAAGCACTGGAAGGCCACTAGCTCACCCTGAAGCATTCTCCAGGCTGAATAACCCCAACTCTCTCAGCCTGCCCTCACAGCAGAGAGGTTCCAGCTCTGTGGCCTGCTCTGAACCTACTCTAAAAGGTGCAACTTGGGAGCCTTTCCACTTTCCTGCTACTCTTCCACGCTGCATTCTGTTCAGGGGTTATAGGTAACTGTTATGTTGGTGTGTCAGGCACCACACACAGCAGGCCAAACTATTGTCCCAGCAACTGTTACACTGAAATCCACAGAGCTTCAGCTCTGACAGATTCATACCGTAATAGAGAAAGCAGAGCAGGCCACAGGTGTTAAAACAGTCTAGTCTCGAGGTCTGTGGTAATGGGTTGGACTTGATGATCTTTGAGGTCTCTTCCAACCTTGATTATACTGTGATACTGTGATACTGTAACAGGATAGAGCTGTATCAGGGGAAGTTCAGGTTGAATATCAGGAAAAAGTTGTCCCAGGGAGAGGCTCTGCAGGTCAGCAATAACAGCACCAGCTCTGTCCAGAGCTCAAGGAGCATGTGGAGAACACTTAGTCAAGTGATTTATTGTTTGGCGGTCCTTTGAGGAGCTCAGTTAGACTCAATGATCCTGATGGTTCCCTTCCCACTGGAAATAGTCTTCCTGCATTGGGTCCCCAGAACTGGCCACAGTGGAGAAGCGTGAGGTAGGATTTGCTTAGTAACAGATAGGAATGTTGGCAAGACAGATTTAGGGAAACAGAGAAGTACCCAAAACTGCTGAAAATCCAACTGATTTTGGCAACTCAGTTCAGGGCCATTTCAAAGTGATGCACGCTAGTGCCAAGTGTCAGATCCTAGGTCTAAAAATCCCCTCCAGAGGACAGTCACAGCCCTCCTCATAGGGCAAACTGCTTCTCTGAGAAAATATCCCCTATTCTGACATCAGTATGAGCAGCACAATGTAAGAATATGGCAGGTAGCCTCTGCATAACACTCCCTAGTTCCCAGGAAACTGTCATTTGTCATGGGAAAGAAACCAATTCAAGATTGAAAACAAGGCAGGAACATGCATATTAAATCTGTCATGACCAAAAGTCATTTACTAGCTCACAAATATTGTGGTGCTCCTGCTTTACTCCATGCAAACTTAAGATCCCAGATCCTGTTTGCAGGAGACCCTGGAACAGGCCTGCTGGGTGACACAACCAACTCTTTTATTTCTCGGAGTCTCAGCTACGTGTTTCACAGCTGAGCTGCTACATATTCAACAACCTGAACAACGTAATTGCCCCCTCTCTTTTTACTCACAGAACTCTGGAATGGTACGGGTTGGAGAGACCTGTCGAAGTCATTTAGTCCAACCCCCATACTGTAACAGGGACATCTTCAACTAGACCGGGTTGCTCCGAGCCTTGTTCAACCTAGTAATTTTCCTCAATACAAATTACTGTAAAGCTGGAGAAGACAGCGGTCTTATGGCAAGAAGCAGGGGTGTAAACCCAGATGACCAAATTTAGGTGACAATTATTAAATCACCACCAGAGTTAAGTGACACAGCTGCTTTTCCATTTATTTCAAATCAAAATGGGTTCATTAGACTTTCTCACAGACAGGCTTGGTAAGGTTGACAGCCATAGCACGTGGCAGTTCAGAGGTAGCTGCATAACAAAGCAACTTGCTAGCATTTAACACTTCATACAAAATGGAGACGGACTTTTTATAATAGTACAAGAAATGTTCCATTACAAGCCACTGCTTGAATACTTAGGGAGTATTCAGTGACCAGGAATCACATCAGCAGGGTACCTGGCATCTGCAGGGACAACAGACATCTTCCCTGTACTCCCCACCTAGGCTACCATCCTAAGGTCAAACATGCTTAAGTGAAACAGTTCAGAACCATTTAGTATTGTATGTCTGCCTCAGGCACAATATTTAAATAACAAACAGGAAAGCAGCTACAGTCCATTTTATGTTCTTGTACACACAGTCTTCTTAGGTGTTCATATACTGTCCAGCTTCTTCAGAATGAAAGGAGCTGAAAAGATAAAACAGTATGAATTTAGATGAGGATGTGAAGTCTGCAGTGAGCCTGTGCTACAGTGCCGCACATGTATGTGGCATCAAAGATACTCGGGCTCTGGGTAAGTTACCACCCTCTCTGCCCTCCACATCGGCCGTTCTCTTGAGGCAGCGAGACTGGCAGGAGAATCGGGTCAGACACGCCTGCCTATGCTGCACGGGAGAGCCTCGGGCTACCTCCCAACACCACTTCAGGGCATGGGACAGAATCACCCAAATATGGCTATTTATTTTTTTTTTTCCCCGAACAGATGGGCATCCCGAAAGGGAAGCCGAGACTCTGATGCCATGCACTAAAGCGCGGCCCTGTTTTCCCGCGCTGCAGGGACGCCTGGCAACACCGCTGTTCGCCCAAAGCCAGCCTCAACCGTCTCAGGCCCCGCTGCCGCTCTGAAAGCGCCGCAGGGATGGCAGGCTGCACCCACTCTCCCGCCACCCGCACACTCAGCCCCAGCTGGACAGCGAGAGCTGTCTCCCCCGCACCACTGCGAACACGAAAGCTGCCAGAGGCCAGGACGCCTCGACGGGACGCGCCCGGCCCGGGCCGCCTGGGCCCGGCCGCCACCCTGCCGCGTCCCACGTCGCGTCCAACTCACTGATCCGCAGCAGCGCGACGTAGATAAGGAAATTGCGGACAGAAGTGAGGACATCGCGGCGCATCTTTCGCTTCAGCTCCTCCGGGTCCATCTTGGGCCCCAGCCCCTCGATGCGGAACATGCCGACCACCCGCTGCCCGCACTGGCACGGCTACGGCTCCCGTGGAGGGACACACGCGGCCGCGGAAGGGAGGCCGCCTCACGTGACCGGAGGGGGCTGGCGCACAGCACATGCGCAAAGAGAGGCAGCAAAGTCGCGGCGGATGGAGCTGTTGCTATGTGCGTGTGTCCGCCCACCCGGGGTGCGGTGGCTTTGCAGCAGTGCTGCCCGGGCAGGCGTGTCTGTGAGCCGCTCTCTCTTCCCAGAGGGAAGACAAGGAACAATGGAGAGAAATTGATGGGCTGGGCAACTGAAGTGGTTTTAACGAAAGCAACTAAATGAATTAGATAAAAATATACCCCAAACCAACATCGAACCCGACCCCAGTGGCAATAGCGTCACCGTCAGTACCCATGCTGTGGGCAATAACGGAGGGAAGTCCGAGACCGCGCTCCGCGGCAGACGGGAACTGTGTTTAGGAACACAGGTCGGGATTGAAGGCAGAGCGGATGGACTCCTCTTCGGATGCTCGCCATTGAAGAAGAGGCGTGGCCCCTGTGATCCCTCAGCTTTATAGCAAATACGACATATGTGTAATGCAATCTTATGTTGGGCATTTTACAGTCACCTGTCTTGTCCACTCCTCCCCACAGCTGGCAGCTCTTACTGCACAACAGACAAGTGCACACGAGGTAGCAGTGACCTTGCTCTGCAGGGGAGCAAGTACAGGCAAGAGCGTTTGCACTCCAGCCTTTAGTAGTGACTGAAACCAAGTGTTATCCCTGTTAGAAGCAGACAGTCTGCAAAGCCATGCCGCAAAACTTCAGAAAGTGCTGTCACTGAGCAGAGACTGAGCTGAAAAGTGGAATCGCTGCAAAGGAATTAGTTCCGTTGTAGCCGAAACCAGGACATCTTCTCATGGTGCAGAGAGCAGAGAAGGGTCTGCAAAAGGGAGATGTGCCACCCAAGACACCGCACCTGCTGGGCTGGGAAGCAGTTGTCCCTGCCCTGGGGTCGGGACTACAGCAGAGCAGCCTAGAGGCTGCCTAGTACAGTAGCTGTGTGCGTGTGTGTGTGGTCTTGGTGCTGGCAGCATACTGGTGCAAGTGCGTGGGGCAGCAGTTCTGGGTGAATTTAGCTGTCCTGGAGGAGAATCATGCAGACTGACAGGAATCTCTCTCCTCTGTCAAGTGCCTTACCCTAGAAGACTGACAGTAGGGAGCCAACACAGAACAGCCCTACACAGTAAGGCACAGAAACTGTACAGTGCCTGTCAGCTCCATTGCAGTAACAGGGCTTGGAATATCTGTTACCAACATGGTCTGTAAATAAAGATGGCCTTGAGGTGCTAGAGTTATGCCTGAGCCATACATATCAGATGCTTGTCTTGGGGATGGGAATGTATCATATGATTCTGTCTAGAGGAGATGGACACAGACAAAGTAGAGTCTGCTTGTGCATGTTACACCTCACAACACTTCCAAGCATGTCACAGCACAATGACCTCAAACTCAGCAGCTCTAGCTATGTCATCACATCGCATGCTGCAAACCATACTGGCTTCCCAGTCTGTGTGAGAACATAATCCTGAAGAGCAAGCAAGTCTTGATGTGCATAGTCAGTGGGCAGAGAGGGTTGTAGCCACACCAAGCAGCAGCAGAGATTGTCTCTCTGGTCCCTCTTTACTCCTCTGACTGCCTTCATTCTGGATAATCTGTTTACAGTGAGACTTAATAGATGCCTGTTTTTTCTCTAATTGCAGTAAAGAATTCTTGTGGCTTTGAGTCCAAGTGCACCTGCCTCTGCTGGCTTTCCTGAGTCATGCACCATCTCCTGAGTTATGAACCCTTGCCGTTGGTACCACTGCTGAGCTGCTGTTTGTTCCTGCTTCAGCTAGAAACTGACTTACCTATGCTGCTTTGTTTACTACACGAGCCTTCACCCCAACACAGAACACTATCATGCAAGATTTTGTACAAAGGCAGCCCCCATTCCCAAACTAGTTCAAGGATACCATTGGAGGCTGCTAATACTGAAAAGGTACAAAAAGTCTGAGAGAGTGAGGGGTCTTGGCTTTGGAGAGGCCCCTTGCCAGACACAAAACCTTGTCTCTGGGAGCTGAGGGGTTGTATGAAGTTAGGCTCCAGATGAGTTTCAGTCAGGATAATGGGCAAGCATGAGTGCTGACTTGAATTGGGCTTTCTTTCTGGGTTCAGGCATGAGACCAAGCTTACTCAGGGAACTGTGTGTACAGCCTGCAGTCGATCCTTGAGCTCTGTCTGCACCATATGGCCTTCAGAGATTCAAACCCTACATCTTCTCTTGACCATAGTAGACAATGCTTTCAGAAGCATTCCTCAAGTGCTAGGACTATTGTCACAAGTGCTAGTGATGCCTGGAGAGTGTCAAGCAAGCAGGGAATGTCTGGTGGCACTCTGCACCATCCCCACAAATTGTCTGGGATCCAGCAGCTATCTGCTCTGTACTCTTTGGGATCAGGCAGTAGGCAGATAGTTAAAAAACAACCAAACAAAAAACTCCAAGAGATTCTTCTCAGCTAAGCTGCCTATGATGTGAGGCAAAGCCAATTACAGAGCAGCTGCTGTCATCCTTCTAGTGATTAATGAGGCTAATGCCATATCACTGCCTGAGGAAGCTTTCCTGCCTTTCTGTGCTAGGTCAAGGGTCCTCCCTGATGGTGTAAGGAATGGTCAAGGACCATTGTTCCCAAATCATCCTATCCCCAGTACATTTGGAGAACATTCAGTCCCAGTCTCCAGTGCAAATAAAGGGGCAACCTCTTCTAGAGTAAGACTGCCTTCTTGAGCTTTACAGCAAGATTCTAGAGGAAAATACAGTAGAGGTTCCCAGATCTGCAGCTGGCACAAACTAGCCATGTTGATTTTACTCAAGTTGTCATTCTGAATGTCCCTTTGCTATCAGAAACAGATTGGTAGGTCCCAAGCCTGTCTTGACAGAAATAAAAAATAATCTCATCCTACATTTCATGCCTGCTGGTTCTCTGAGTCTGGGTTTGTATTTGAAAAGCAGAAGTGGTGCTCCTCTCCCAAGCATTGCTCTGAGGAAGATAAAAGAATCTGAGCAAAGCTGGATCAGACATGACACTATTGGAAAGAGAAGGGAGCAAAGCAAAGACAAAAAAAATCTGTTAAGGAGCAACATAAGCCTTCTGGGGTGCAAGTGTCCATTCTTCTTGTCATTGCTGAGAGTGAGTAGAAGCTCTCTGGGAAGCTGCAGGATCTGGGTATAAGCAATCTGTACAGGCCAGACAGCAGTGACTCCAGATAGAAGTGGCAGAGATGCAGGATAGGTGGGAACACAGAGGAGAGGGGCTGGCTAGGCAGGGCTGCCTGGTGACCTGAGTGAAGACATACTAGCAACAGATGGAATACTTTTATCTCAGAGGAGGGAAAAGATTCTGGCACGTGAGTTGGCAGGGCTTGTTGAAAGGGCTTCAAACTAGACTTGAAGCAGGAGGGGGTTAAAACCAGGCTCACTACAGGTGAGCTTAAGGACAGCTTTCAGTCTGCCATTACACTTGAGGTGGAAGATAGTGACAATATCAAAACTGACTGACAAATGACAGGAAGACAAATCAGGGTTGGAACGATGTGGGTAATAGTAAGAGCCTCCAACCCGTTGCCACGAAGCATGCTGTGAACACTGCAACAAAGGCAAGGTCTTACAGAGGTGAGCCAGGGGCCTCTGAGGTAACAGGAGACAGGAGGGTAGCACCCATGAAACACCTTGAGGAAACAGTTGTATGCTCCTCTAAGAGGGTGACATGGCCAGCAGCCCACCTGAAGTGCCTCTACACCAATTCATGCAACATGGGCAACAAACAGGAGTTGGAAGCTACCCAGCTACAGGAAAGCTATGACATAGTGGCAATTACAGAAACTTGGTGGGATGAACCCTATGACTTCAATGTGGCTATCAACGGCTACAAGCTGTTGGGAGGGAACTGGAGAGGAAGAAGGGGTGGAGGTGTTGCTCTCAATGTAAAGTGGATACAGTGCAAAGAGTTGTCACTAAAGCAGGTTGA
This sequence comes from Ramphastos sulfuratus, assembly GCA_013399055.1. Taxonomy (NCBI): domain Eukaryota; kingdom Metazoa; phylum Chordata; class Aves; order Piciformes; family Ramphastidae; genus Ramphastos; species Ramphastos sulfuratus. The sequence goes on from WBNM01037006.1 coordinate 10,284, forward strand.
AAACTTACGGGTAGGAATTAGGGATCAGGGCAACAAAGGGAGCCTTGTGGTGGGAGTCTGCTACAGGCTGCCTCACCAAGTGGAGCCTATTCATGAAGCCTTCTTACTCCAGCTCGAGGACACATTGCCACCACAGGCTCTCACCCTTCTAGGGGATTTTAGTCACCCTGACATCCATTAGAAAAGTAGCATGGCTGGCTGTAGGCAATCCAGGAGGCTCCTAGATGACAACTTCTTAAGACAGGAAATTAACAGCGCTACACAAGTGCTGACAATCAGAAATGCAAGTGAAGTCATCAGTGATGTCAGAGTTGAAGACAGACTGGGCTGCAGCGATCATGCGCTAGTGCAGTTCACTGTCCTAAGTGTTATGAAGTTCATGAGAAGTACAGCTAGGGTTCTAAATTTTAGGAAAACAAAAT
>WBNM01037007.1:0-17757 GCA_013399055.1 Ramphastos sulfuratus
CTAATTAGCTTCAAAGCAGCACAAGACTATTTTTGCTATATTTTTGCACTTGTACATTATTACTATTACTACTACTACTGCTACTGTGTTTTTTTTTTTGTTTTTTTTTTTTTTTTTTTTTTTTATTTCCCCCGAACATTTGGAACTCAAAGCAAAAATACATATCCTTACTCAATTGATAGATTGCTTTATGTTACTTTTCTTTCAATGATACATCGAGTCTAGAGACTTTTCTGCTAGAACTCTTAGTAATCCATGTTTCATGTTTTGCCAAAGAGATTAGTATCTTTGGCAGGGATTAAGTTGGCTTCCGCTTCACACAAATAATATGCCTATTCATTCAGCATTGTTCCTTCTGTCCTGCTCTCTCCATGTGAGATATACTTGCTGACTGTAAAGTTTAACTTGCCACAAACTGATTCCTTCTGCTCAATGTGAATAAAACTATTTTTCCTCGTTTGGACACTGCAGTTCTTACGAGAAATCTGCTGCTAAGTTACATAACACATTTGAATAATTTTCTGAAAGGATAACTAAAGCCTGTCTGCAGGCTTTATGGTTCCTTCCCAATCCTGTTCAATGTCTTTATTGATGATCTGGACCAGGGGAGTGAGTCCATCATCAGTAAGTTTGCAGATGACACCAAGGTAGGAGCAGGTGTCGATCTGTTGGAAGGTAGGAGGTCCCTGCAGAGGGACNCTATTGGAATGGGCTACTGAGGGAGGTGGCAGAGTTGCTGTCCCTGGAGGTGTTCAAGAAAAGACTGGATGGGGCACTTAGTACCATGGTCTAGTTGATTGGCTAGGGCTGGGTGATAGGTTGGACTGGATGATCTTGGAGGTCTCTTCCAACTTAGTTGATTCTATGATTCTTGATGAGTATTATTAGTATCTGCTATGTAGTTCAAACCTTGCATTTCCACAGAAATGAGAAGTGAAGCTACTTTACACAACACTTTATGTGGTAGGAATAAAAGTTATTCTTAAATTGGATACAATATTCAAGGCCATTTCATGTGTCCTAGAATACACCAAAATCAGCTAAACCATCAGCTGTCATTTTCTGTCAATGATGTCTTCATAGTATGTAATTTATTTAAACTCACTTTTTTTGTGTATGATAAACAGACATTTGTGGAATAATTATTTTTCCTTCTCCAATGTTTTCATGTTAGGTCATCTCATTCTTCTTGTGTGGATGAAGATTATGATTCTTTAGCCCTTTGTGATCCTATGCAAAGGATAAACTATGAAGTTGACAGCTTACCTGAGAGCTGTTTTGACAGTGGTTTGTCTACCCTGAGGGATTCAAATGAGTATGATTCAGAAGTGGAATACAGGCAAAGGATTTTTCAGAGGTCACAGTGTATGCAAGAAGGCTTTGGTGGTGATGCTTCTGATACAGATGTAAGTGTCAGACTTGCTCCTTCTCTGAGAAAAACCTTAGCCTGGAGACAAAACTAGTGTTCTGTTTTTAAAGTGAAGTGGATAATTTCCCTTATACCAGTATTTGGGTTATATGCATTTGAATAAGATTAGTGACAATTTTGGGGAGAATGACTAAACAATTACTTCTCTTTAAAATACAATATTTGTTTCTATTTTTTTGATAGATCTTTCAGGTAATAAATTTTGAGGTACAGATCTTTGTTGAAACTGTTAAAGAGCAGTTGGACAAGCATCTATTTTCAAGTGCTTAAAAAACAGCTACTGTAGAAGTAGAGTGCATTTCTGTTTGCTTTCTCCTATTGTGCTATGACAGTGAATGAAAAAATTACATATGTGAGAAAAAAATTTGTTCATTCATACATTAACTTACACAGTAAGTCTCAGAGAACTTAGAAATGTAGGAAGGTGTTATTGTGTTCATTTTATTGTTAGTAAAACGAATTTACTGATGACTTGTATTAAGCACAGCAGAATACAGATCCCTTAATGTACATTTAGTAGAGACATTTAGTCTGCAGTTGTAATCAGCACTATTCGTAGCATTTTCAACTGTACTGTACTTAGTTTTGCTTGACTAGTGATAGCACAAAGACTAATGTTCTGTGGGGAAATTATTGATTTTTGTAAATTAAGTTGTGAAATGAAGTGTTCACTTTAATGACTTTTTATCTGAAGGAAATTACTTTGCTGTATCTGGAAACAGTACTGAAAACATTTATGCCAAACAGCAAAACATGTTGAAGGACCAAATGTAGACTATAGTAAACAGAAAATGTGAATAATGCAATAGTATGTTGACTGGAAATTCACATCTTTACTTGGATTAAACTCTGTTTAATCCAAACTGTTAAACAAGTGTTTTAGTCAGTCTTAGCTGTGCCTTTCTAAAAATCATGTTTCTCACTAGAGTTAACATGCTAGCTTGTACTTTCAGGTTCCAGAGATCAAGGATGAAGAAGTGTACAGTCCTGATAACAGCAGTACAGTACTGGACTGGAAGTCATCACAACCTGTAAGTCGAAGCAGCTCAGTTGCTTCAACAAGGAAATACATATCTGCTCTTGCTCCTCAGGTAAGCAATTTTATAAGGGAAAAAAAATTGTTTAATAGAGAAAATATTTTTTATATGAGTTGAAATAGAGGGATTCTTTTTATTTTCAGTCAGATGCAACTGAATGTACTCCAAAATATCCCAGTTCAGAGAAGGCTTACAAGATTGTTCTTGCCGGAGATGCAGCAGTGGGAAAATCCAGTTTCCTTATGAGACTTTGCAAGAATGAATTTCGAGGCAATACCAGTGCAACCCTGGGTATAGTTGTCCTTCTTCTTAAATTACTAAATTGAATTTCATTGCTCTTCTACAGGAGTGAAAAGATTACCCTCTGCGATTGCTTGCAGGCTTTCCTGAATATACACACATAGTTTCTTAGGCTGTGAAATATAATTGAGTACTAAAGCTTAGAATGCCTAACTGCTGTTTTGAGTGGATAATACAGTACTGCTCTAATTTACTTTCTCCTTGCAAAGCAGAAAGCCTGTTCCTGAACAACATAAAGCACCAGGAGAGGGACAAAGGAAGACCAACAGATGTCATCTATCTGGACTTCTGTAAAGGCCACCCAACATCCTTCTTTCTGTGCTGGAGAGATATGGATTTGCTGGGTGGACTGTTCAATGGATAAGGTGTTAGTTAGATGATCACATGCAAAGGGTAGTGAACATTGGCTCTATGTCCAGAAGGAGATAGGTGACAAGTAATGTCACTTAAGGATCTGTATTGGTAGCAGCGCACAATTTATCTTCATCAATGATATATACAGTGGGATTGAGAGCACCCTCAGCAAGTTTGCAGATCACCAAGCTGAGTGGTGCAGTTGATAACTCTGAAGGAGGGGATGCCAGTCAGAGGGACCAAGACAGACTGGAGAGATGGGCTGAGAGAACTCTCATGAGGTTCAATAGGACAAAGTGGCAGGTTCTGTATCTAGGTTTGGCCAACCCTGAACACAGACTGAGGGATGATGCAATTGAGAGAAGCCCTGCAGAAAAGGACTTGAGACTACTACTGAACGAGAAGCTAGACATGAGCCAACAATGTTTACTTGCAGCCCAGAAGGTCAGCTGCATCCTGGGCCACATCAAGAGTGATCACCAGGTCTAGAGAGATGATTCTGCACTTTCCTCTGCTCTAGTGAGACCTTACCTGGAGTACTATGTCCACCCAACACAAGAGAGAGGTGGACCTGATGGAGCAGGTCCAGAGGAGGGCCACCAAGATGAGGCTGGAACACCTCTCCAGTGAAAACAGGCTGAAAGAATTTGGGCTATTTAGCCTGGAGAAGAGAAGGCTCTGGGGAGACATTTCAGTGCATTCAATCATTCAATTCATTCAGCATTTCAGTGTCTGAAGGAGACTTACAGGAAGGCCAAGGAAGGACTGTTTAGACAGACTTGTAACAATAGGATGAGGGGCAATGTTTTTAAACTGGATCAGGATAGATTTATGTTGGAAATAAGGAGGAAATTCTTTACAATGAGAGTGGTAAAACACTGGCTGCCCAGGGATGTGGTTGAGGCCCTGTCCCTGGAGTCACTGAAGATCATCCTCGATGTGGCTTTGGGCAGTCTGATCTATTGGAAGTGTCCCTATTCACTGTAGGGGATTTGGACAAGATGACCTTTGAGTGTCCCTCCAACCCAATGCAATCTGTGAATCTGTGAAAAGGGAGTTTCAGTGTGATGAACTTAGTGTGTACAGTCCTTTTTGGTTTTATTACTTTCTTGTCTTCTTACCTCTCTTCTCTTTCCTTAGTATTTCATACTATACTTTAATGTCTTTCATATCATTTTAGGTTTCCATTTCCTCAAAGTGTTATTGAAGCTTTAGGTTAAATGTAGCTGGAGGGATTTCTGACTAACTTGTGTGTATATTATTATAGCTGTCTGTAACAAACTTGCTGATTCCAGAGACCGAATTTTTATTTTCCATACTTACTGCTTCTGAGCTATGATTTTTGTTCTAATTTATCTCTTTGCTCCTCGGCATTTAAAATAAAGTCTGTTTTATAAAACCTTTTTTTTTTCTTTCAAAAAGCAGAATAAAGCTGGTTACTTGTATCAGTGCTTCTGTGAAAATGTTTGGGTAAAATACTTCTTTGGATGTTTTTCTAAAGACAAGTATGTTCAAGGTGGTATTGTAGTGGACGGCTGTGTGAATGACCACAATGTCATTATTAGAAGAGATTAATTTTGAAATTGCTGTTGTATAATAGATTTATCTTTTTATTTCTGTGGGCTTTTTAACATTATTGATGTTTTTTGTTAGATGATACACTTTATTCTTTTCAGGTGTGGATTTTCAAATGAAAAGACTGATTGTTGATGGAGAACCTACAGTGTTACAGCTTTGGGACACAGCTGGGCAGGAAAGGTTAGTGATTCTCTGCGCGTGCATTTCAATTTGATCCTTTCTGTAAGAATCTGGTTAAAAAAAATCCACTAAATATTACATGACCCTATAATAAATTGATAAGGCTATATGTAATGTCTATAAACAAATCTGATTTTGCTCTGCTGAGATCCTAGGACGGATGAAATATTTAAGTTTGCTGATGCTTGAAGGTAAGATTTTGTCTCTCTAGAGAGGAGCATTTGAGGGGCACCACAGCGTTAATTAATTGTATTCTTATGTCCCTCTCTTGTAGTGCAAAGAGATGGAGTAGATCTCCCATTTTTAATCTTTAGCTTTCTTTGTCCTTGCAGACCTGTATTTTTGAGCAGGCTTTACCTTAGAGATTCCTTTCCCTTCACCTGCCTCTACTTCTCTTTCCTTCAAAGTCCTAACCCTGATTTGCATTGTATTCAGTGCATGAAAACCTTTTCCCAGAGACTTTAAAAATATTTATGGCAAAATTGTACAGATTGCTGAAAGCATATTTAAGGTTCTACAAAGTATTCTGTAGCATTTCCTCAAAAATCTATGACCTGTTTAATTGAGAACTATTACTTCTTTAATAACAGCTTTTGGGGCTTATTGAAAGGTTAATTTCACACCTTGAAAGTCAGTTTAATCCATGCATTAGCCCAGATTTGTCTTGGGCTGCATGTGTTTATTTTTGCCTGGATGAGTCATTTACATACTGAAATATGTAGTCAGAGGCCAAATCATTCCCCTTCCACATAATAAATTTGTGAAGAATATTTTCATATAATGTAAATACCTAGTTGCTGTACTTGGTTGTTAAGTACATTGTGCTATGTTCATGCAAAGATGGCTGTAACTAATAAATTAATTTCTGAAATAAATTTATTGGTTTGATTTTTTTCAGCTCTAGCAGAGTAACCCACTCAAAGTATTCACTTATATGTAAGTGAAAAAGTCTTGCCACCAAATGAAAAGTACAGTGCAAAGCAGACTGTTTGTAATAGATGCTTTGTGAATTGGTTTGCTGCAAAAAAAGTTGATTGCTGGTTAGAACATACTGTTTATCTTTATGGAGTGTTTGTAGCCCTGCATCAGCAATTTTCAAGAACTACTTGCAAAAGAAGCTATGAGGAATTAATCTTGTAATATGGAGAAAATCCTACTGAGTAGTGCAGTAAAGTAATACTGTGTTCTTAATGGTGATAAATTGAATTATTTTTTGACAAGGTGGCCTTATGCAAATGCTTTTCCTTTTTTTTTTTTTTTTTTTTTTAAAAGGTTCCGTCANTTCTAAAAGGTTCCGAAGTATTGCTAAATCGTACTTCAGAAGAGCAGATGGCGTCTTACTGCTTTATGACATAACATGTGAAAAAAGCTTTCTTAATGTGCGAGAATGGGTGGATATGATTGAGGTAAGATCCTTAGGTATATGCATCTTATAAAACTATGTTTAACTATATTGTTAACTTTATTAGTTATGAAATGTTTATATCTGTATGTTGGAATTAGCCAGATTGCATTCTCTTATAGAAGTAAAAGCTAACGTGAAAGTCCTAAATATATCCTGACAATATTCAGTGTTAAAGCTGATAAATCTTTTTTTTTTTTATTAAAAAGTATTGTGTAATCACCCTTTCTATTAACTTCCTTTTGAAATTAAAATGAGACCCCATTTCAGATACTCTCATGTGGATGATTTGAGTATTCCTTGGAGCCTTTGCATTTGAGACCGATGTTAGATTTTTATAATTCAAGTAGAATTTTCAGTGTTTCTTTCTACTATTACTTCTCATTTGTTTATTGGATTACAAATTTGCATTCAATTAAAGGAGGTTTTCTCCTGTGCAAGAGTCATTTAACAGGAGGCAAAACGATAAACAGAATCTTAAACTGCTTTCAGAAGATGGCTCCTTTTAATTATAGTAGAGGAGTTGGCCACTTTTCCCTTAGTAAATTCATCATACAGCATTCAGATACAATAACTGTTTCCATTAGATGAACTTAACACATGAAATTCCTTGTTAGCAAAAAGAGTTTATGGGAATGGAAGGACCTTGTTTCTGGCTGCTGTTTAATCTGACTGCTTAAATACTGACTACCTTATGAAAAGTTACCAGCATAACTTTCATAATCTTTCTTTTTTAAAAAATAATATGCAAGCTTTTTTTTTTTGGTAGGAAGGAAAATGGTGATGATAGTTACTTTTTTGTATTCTGAATGTTCTAGCAATAAGAAAACAGAATTTTCTTCACAGGATGCAACCTATGAGAACATTCCAATTATGATGGTGGGAAACAAAGCAGATCTGCGTCAGGCTTTGACAGAACAAGGGCACAAATGTCTGCCTACAAATTATGGGGAAAAGCTGGCCATGGTAAGGTCCAAGTTTACCTCTTTGGTGTGAAATGGTCTTAAGAACTTGAATCCAAAATCTATGTGACAAACTAGTAAGCAAAAATCTTTGCCTGTTCACATGTTCAAATCTAGTAATTAAGATTCATGGATACTTGCCATGAAAACTAGCCTGTTTTTCCGAGTTAAATCGCATCTTTTTGTCCACTGAGCTGAACTTTGTTATTGGCTAGAATAGTCTTCTCAGTCTTCAAGATGAGAAGGTGAATGTACTAGGTTTCTCTGATGCCAATGAGAAATTGCATGTGCAAACACACTGAGTGTATGAGGCTTTTTGCCTGACTCGTGTCTGTCTGTCTTTGGAGTATTTAGTCTTCAAGACATCTTGTTTTTCTGCCACTTCTGCTGAAATAAAGAAGGGACTTTCTGCTATAAATAGAGTGGGGTTTTCATGTATTGATATGGGGAATAAAGGATAGATGCATCCTATAGTTTGGAGGAAAAAATGTAGACTAGAGTCTTGAGCTGTGGAGTACGTCCACAAATAATGGTTTATAGTGGGGCAGATACCACAGCTGTTACTTAGGGGAATAGTATTTCTGGTTAGCCTAATCTACCAGATGCTGTGTGAGTGCATGAGTAGCTAACGAGTTTCTTTTGAGAACCTGTCTTAGCAAATATGTTTTTGTTTTGCAGTCTTGTGGACAAGAAGGTTGACTTTGGCCACTAAGCCTATGTTATGCACTTTATTCAGTTTATTAATTCAGAATATGCTGAATACGAACAAGATACAATTAAAAAGCAACTACTGTTTTTTTTTTTTTTTAACAGTACTAAAGCAAATAGAGGAAAAAAAGAGTACCAAAAGAAATCCTGTTCATTTAAATGTGTGTCATCTTTCTTTGTGCTATTGAGGAAACCATTTGTATTTGAATATGCATATTCACATGGGAACCGTTTCAGATTAGTTGACAGTATTTTATTTTCACTCACAGAATTATAACGCGCTTTTCTGTGAAACAAGTGCTAAAGATGGATCTAATATTGTAGAAGCAGTTCTTCATCTTGCTCGGTAAGTAGCTGTGTGTCTATTTTAAAACAAACACATCTGAGTATATTCTGTAACAAGGGCGTTATGTATATATATGCATACAAAGGCACACAGGTACTTTTGAATTTGTACCACCATCGAATTAAACAAAAATTTTAAAAAGAACACCGTGTTAAATCTTTATAGAAGAATGAAAGATAAGATTTATTCTGAGATTAATTAAATAGTTTTTTTTCGTTTTTGCTTCTGGATGTTACAAAGCTGTCTCAATAATTATCATTTCAATTAGATCTCAGTTATTAAAAAAACTCTTCAGTGAATGAATTACGTTTTTTAATGACACATGGATTTACTTAGTTATTTTTTTCCAAATGTGTATAATTTTGTGTATAATTAATGCTTACTTCTTTCACATATATTAATATATATTGTTTTATTACTGCCCATTCTTGTCCCACATGGTTTCTTCTTTCTCTAAATTGTGAAAAAGATAGAAATTCTGATTATATCCATTTAGCAGCCTGGTATTTCTATGATAATATATGAACCAAGCATTACTACCTTTCCAAACCATTTTTGTCTGCAATGTAATTTTGAAAGTCTGTCGGTATGTAATGAATCTTCAGGCTCTTAATTTTTCAGTTTAATCCATGGAGCTCAAAGTTATAACTACAAATCACATTCATGTGACTTTTGCAGTGGTCTAACCCAATAATCTAACTTTTTTATATTTGGTCAGCATTTGATTTTTTAATTGTTAAAGTATTACTGATTAATGTGTTTTGAATACAAAATACCAGCTTTCTAAGGAATGTTGTTGCTTCCTCATATTGGAATTTCAAGAGCACCTGTATAGGAAAATGCATCCATCAGAGATGCAGCAAGAATGCAGGAATTTATCTGGCAGTATCAATGTGAAGTTAATTAATAATTTGTTAAACAACTTACTTCCAAGAACCTGGCTGTGAATGCAGCAGTATATTATGAAATTAGGGAACAGTTATATAACTGTTAATCAATGATGGAAAATTACCTCTAATGTTTAAACATGATAACTCTGTTTAACTGTTTCAAGGATTAAAACATGTTTTCGCAGTTGGAGACTTTGAAAGGAACGTTTAATTTTTGAATGAAAATTTCTAAGTGAACATTTCATTGCCATTGTGTTGCACTATTCTGAGAGGAACTTCTACCAATATGAGGAGAAACTTTGTTGTGTTTTTTATATTTGATGTAGGTTTGGGAGTTACCNTATATATATAAAGCATGAAATTTTGGAGCTAGATTTTGACATTCTGGGGGCCCATAGTAAGAATACAGATCAATAATCAACTTTTAAAATTGCATTTGCAATAAAACATCCAACAATGTGCAGTTTCTCTCTGAGGAGAAATCTTTACTTGAAATTGCAATTATTTAGTTCTGTTCTTTCAACTGTGAAAACATTCTGTTTCTATGATAATATACTGAGGCAAACATGTTAAAGGAAAATGATCAAAACGAAAGGGAAGAGGAAACAGAATACAGTGGAACATATCAGAAATTACCATGTACCTATGTGGTTTGTATAAGAATACCGATATAATTCCCAAATAAAAAACTGCAAGACCTGTTGATTCTGTGCACTAAACCCTGTAGTTTTAACCACAGAACAGATCATAGTGAGGTCTGTAAGATACACTGGGAGAAACAGAGCAGCAAACCTAAATAGAAGTATATTAATTGAGTGCCTTTTTTTTTATTGTTTGTTTGGTTTTTTTTTTTAAACAGCGAAGTGCGAAAACGAAGTGATAATCAAGATGATAGGAGGTCAGTAACCAGCCTGGCCGGGACACCTGTCAAAAAATCAGCACTCATGAAAAACTGTTGCAATGTTTAAGTAGCACATATATTTCCTGACCTAAATGTTTTTTTAATTTTTAAAGAAGGATTTCAATAATTTATTCTTTTTATTGGGGATTTATAAATTTGTGTGTTTAGAAATTGCACATCATGTTAAAAATCCAGGCTTTACTTTTTACTCATATCTGCTTAGCTAGTTTTTTGAAGGCCTTAGTTTATATATTGATGAAACATTTCATACCAATCCTGCAAATGGTTAAACGACTGCCAATATCTAGGTGAACCCTAGGTTCAGGGCATGAATTACAGTGTTTTCTTGTTTGGAGAAGACAGTGACAGCTTCATGGGGTTCTGGTATAATTTTTCAAAAGTTGTTAAGTTGCAGTTTTTTTAATTTTGGGAGTTGGGGTTTGATTCAGAACTGAGAAGGAAAATATACTTATCTGACCCTACGCAGCTCAACATTGAAAGTAATGTTTGCATGGGCTGTTACCATTCAAAATTTCAGAGAGACTATAATACCTGTGATGTGTAGGATTACTGAGATGAATTAATGACTCAGTACCTGCCTGTTTGTTTAGACTAAATCATTATTAGTATTGCAGAGAGATATGGATTCTAATTTTCCACTTGTTATTCAAATGTCTTCCATTCAGATGGTAATTGAGGGTTTGTAATAGTACAGAGGAGTCTGGTTTAATGTATATTCTTTATGCATTTTGGGAGTTTTAAACACAAAGTGAAAGAATTGCTGCACATGCATAAGCATCTCTATAAACTGTTCATTAAAGTTCCTGAAGTTAGCAGCAACCTCGTAAACTTAATGAGAATTCCTTTGCCTGATTTTAGGAAAATTCTGAGAAACTCACTAGTCGGTGGTAGCTTTTGGTGTCATCATCTCTAAAAACTGAGATATTATTACTTCTAGTAGTTCCCAACAGTCCTATTATGTAGTACAAATTATAAGTATTTCTTCAGTTAACAACCACCATGCAGTTCTTGTCAGCTTTCACTAATTTTGATTGGAAGGGGATAGGGCTCCTTCAGAGCCAGCAAACCTTTCGTTCTTTTCTGTGTATCTTACTAAAACATCTCCAGGCTAAAACCTAGCTAAGTAAATCAACCTTGAATAAATTTCTGTGGACTGATTAGAAAACTGTGTGTGCAGCAGCTGTTGCCGCATTTTATCAGCCCTTTATTTGAACACTGTGTAGCTTGTGCTGTGTCATCCGTGTTTTAAAATGTTGGGTTCACAGAAAAAGATGTCTCATTATTAAAAAAAAAAAAATTTAAAGGACAAAAAAATATAACAACGTTTTTAAGCATCCTTTTGAATCTCTAGATCAGAACAACTAATCCTTAGGTAACTATCTGAAAGTTTATTCATAACAAGGCAGAGAAATGGTAACACCAGAAGGAATAATATATTTTTATTTCACTGTGTTGTACTTCAGCCCTAGAAGGGAAAACATGTTTGGTCCTTTTTTGAACATGTCCTTTTTTGAAGTAGTAAGAGAGTCTTCACACACTATGTTATTCCACTCAGGAGACTTCAGGTTTGTAGCATGTCACCTCACTGAAGTCCTGAGACTATTGAACAGATGGCAGAGAATGAAGGAGATGCAGGTGTGCCAGAAGTATGCCTGGTCACATGTGTATTGTTTACTATTAACTCTGTATTATTTAAACAAGAAAATTACAGCTGTAATTAGCTTCTTTGAGGAAAAAAAATCATGCTTAACCAAGTGTATTGATGACAGCCTTTTCTGTGTTCTTTGTGTGTGTAAAAGCTTCTCTGTCCTCAAAGGAGTGAAATGGAAGTAGAATTAAAGTAGAATTAATGTAGGCTGTACTTTGAGATTTTTCTTTCTGCGGCAGTAGGGAGGAGAGAGGGAGACTTAGTTTCTGAAGTGTAAGCTTACCTGTAGGCATTTGTATTTTGTCACAATGAGGTCATGATTATAAGCTGTTACTTACAAAGCTCTGCCAGTGTTTTTAGCTTCTGTTAACTTGGATGTCCTGTGCCTCCTGAACCACAGCATTTGGCTTGCTCTGTGGTCTTGACCTATAATAAAAGAGATTATTTATCAAAACCTTGCCGACACACCTGCATGAGAAAAACAAAAACGTTGGATACAGAGAATCACATCAAGCTGTTTGCAGGAAAGATTTCTGGAAGTGCTCTTGTCCAACTTCCCATGCACCTAAGCAGAGATGGCCTTTTGCCATCCCTAGATCAGGTTAGTAGTGTGTTTGACTAGCCAGGCTGTGAGAAATACATAAAGACAGAGATACCACCACAATTCCGGGCAACGTGGATTTTGTGATTTGTTCAGCCTTGGTTTCCCAAGTGGTTAGAAATTTGTAGCCATTTGTATCATCTCCAGCTACCAAGAACAGTTTGGCTGCAATCTTGCAGTAGCTCCTTTTTAGTATTTGTAGGCTGTTGGATCCCTTTTGACCTTCTCTATGCCAGTTTAACAGCAGTATGAGAGACCTCTTGCAAATACAGATTCCATGACCTAGAGTTAGCAGTGCGTATGCATGTGCAGTAATTACTTTCTTATCTCAGATTCTTGTCATAGAGTGTTACATGAGTGTCTGTGTCTATAGAGAGCTTTCTTGAAGGATGTGTGTTCAGGGACCTGCCTTCACACCAATATTTTTTCTTTATGCAGGACTGGGCCATTGATATTTTGGGCACTTTTTTTCCTGTTGTTGTTTATTTTGATGACCAAAATCTTTCTTGTGAAATTTGGCCAAATATCACAAAATTTAAAAAATCTCTTTTTTAAGCTCTGTAGATTTGTGTCATGGCAGGATTGAAAACTGATGAAGTTTTTACTTTGGAGTAGTTTTCTGGTTAGTGTCTAAGTTACTAAAAAAGACCTACCAAATGGGGATATAGCTATAGCTCAGTCTGAACTAATTGTAGAAATGCTGATTAGCTCCATCAAGTCTGAATAGTTACATAATATGTAAGAATTAATGTTAAAGCAGAAGAACTTGAAAAAATATTTAAATTTAGAATTTAAAGTGTGTATTTATACTTTGAAATAATACATGGTTTTCTGTTGTTTTTCTTTGAAGGGTTTTACCTTGCCTTCTACCTAAAATGTAAAAATGGCAAACAGCTTTATGCTTCGACATGGGTTGCGCTATTATATATTGGAGGTTTTTATGCTTTTGTTTAGTACGTAAAAATAATTCATTTAATTGCACAAAATTCTGGGGTTTTTTTGGCCTCTTTTTTTAAAAAAATATTTTCTATTTAGTAGATGTGTACCCGTAACACATGTATTTATTTGAAAAGGCCTTCCATGTTTTTCTTCACGACCTGTAAATAAGTTGTTTTTATTCAGTTGACAAGGAAATATTATTTTATCCTGTTTTGCTTTTGACCCTTTCTATTTGTGGTGTAGTACGCATTTCTGAGGCAATAATTTCTTGTGAGGTACTCTGAAAATCTTTTGATTACTTAAGGTTTTGTAACCACTTTGTGTCCATTTAGCATACCTCAGTGGCTTATAAAGATGGGCTGCTGCTCGTTTTAGTTGTTCTTACAGGTATAATTGTGGCCTAACATGTTTTAAGTGTTTTTCTGTGTAGGTCTTTTTGCATTGACCACAAAGTCCTCTATTATTTTAGGAAAATAAGTTGCAGTTTTAAATATACATAGCCGGTTAAAATGTATTCCAAGGAAAATATCTGTGGGCCACCCCTGCAAGGAGCATCATTTAGATGTGCACCTGTGCAGATCCCCAGTTAAGCTAATGAGCTCTGTGCTAGAGCAGGCAATTTGTTCATATGTAGCAACCTTTAAAGAGGTTTCCATTTTTGCTTCCATCCACTGCTGTACAACATTAGGTTACTTTTTATTAAAAAAGGATTTTGGTGAAAGATCCCTAATTCATAAACCAAAGGGACATATTTGTTCTTATAGCCAAGGCCTTTTTTATTTTAAAGAAACCTACTTCTGAGGTGTTTCGGACTGTATTAGGTAATTTTAAAAAAAGACCATTATCTCTTGTGCTGTTCAAATGTCCTTTACCACTACCCCTACCAAATTTGATACAGGGTATAATGCTATCCTCTGACCTGTCTAGGCTACTTAACGGATTGGAAAAGCTTTTTATAGTGCCAATTGTTTTAGTATTTTTATCTTAGTGAATTACTATCAGGCCTAATCATTTTTAATTGATACCCTTAGAACTAGTAACATTAATATTGTTTTTTTATTTTTTCACCTACCTAGTTTTTTTCTCAACTTACAGTAAAAGAAATTTTTACTCAAATATCTAGAACATAGGTAAAAATATATTACTCGATTTGTAAAAAGAAGTTCTTTTTCTGTGATATGTCCCCTTTGAGTTCTGGCTATACATAGTTTGGTTTTTAGGAAATTAGTCATTAGGTGGCTGAGTAACAGGTAAACCCAGGATGTGAAGGTTTCACCCTGAATATAAAGTGAAGTATTTGAAAGTGTATTTTCATGCTTGTATAAGGAAGAAATTCAGTGGCAATTGCACGTGCCTTCTTTCAATAGAAGTCTGTATATTGTATAAATAACGCTTTAAATTGTGAAAACTTTCAAAACTTTAATTCATTCTATTTACAAGTAAAACTGTGATCATGCAGTTCGTTCCTTCTCAAAAATACAGATTGCTGCATTTACTGTAATTTTGTATGTATGTATGTTTAAAAGGAACTACGTATTTACTGTATTACATATTGCTGTAAAATAAAATCTGCTTCAGCAGCCATTTTTCTTCAGTGTGTTTTCTTTCTGTCACTGCTTGTGAGCAGCATTCTGGCATATCATCTCTGACCTCTCAGTTTTATGTTAGGATTCACCATTTTCTGTGGTCAAAGAGCATATGAGAATTATGTAACCTAGTATCTCTGGCTGCCTCCCAACTTCTTAGCCTCAGTGAGCAGTCGTCAACTTCTGTTAGCTGAGACATGTCCCTCACTGTAAGTTCTGAATAAGTCTTGAAATTATACTGCTATGTCTGTTAACAGAGATGCTTTAGCCACTCTAACTGCTAATACGTGATAATGTTACAGTAAGAAACCATAGGAAAAAATAGCTGAAATAATGAAATAAAAGAAGTTTATCATAAATATGCTCTATATAGGGCTCTACACTTCAAATAGAAAATTAAAAGCTTTTAATTTGGGTTTTGGGACTGTTTTTTCTTCAACATGGTGAGATTGACAACTTTAAATATTATGATAAAATCACAGAGTCATTTAGATTGAAAAAGATGCTTAAGATCATTGAGTCTGATTGTTAGCCTAACACTACCAAAACCACTACTGAACCATTTCCCTAAGCACTGCATCTACATATGGCTGTTCTAAATACCTCCATGGATACTAACTCAACTATTTCCCTGGGCGAAGGTACTATAGCATTTTTCGCATTTTAGTCTGTAATTACTTGTGAACGTGCATCAACATTTGAGTTTGGAACTACCTCCAATGATCCTCTTTCAAGTTCTGCATGAATGATTTAGGTTCCAAGGTGGTCCCAAGGAATAGTGTCTTTCCTAAAGACTCTGTGGACCATTTGAGGACTGTGGTTCTCACTGAAATCTGTGCTTTTTGAAGAGGAACATGTGAGTAAATGAAACAGTGAAGTGCTATTATGGGCACAGAATCTGTCCTTAAATGGAGAACATACATGGGTCATTTTGTATGTGTAAAAACTCTATTTATTTATTTATTATTTATTTACAAGTAATGAAGTACTGGGGAGGACAGGAGTCATGCAGCCTGTATAGTGGTTTTCCCAGAGAGCATGATGACAAATCAAGCTTTCAACGGAGTTCAAAATAGAATATGACACTTTCAGTGAATGGAACAAATAGGTGATGTGGAGTGTGAAATACCTTTGGTGATTAGCCACTGGTAGGATTTTGCTGAATAAAAGTGGTAAAATAACACTTCCAAAGAGTACATTTGAAGCTAGATGGAGAGCTTTAAAACCCAACCAGTGATGCACATGTAACTTTGAATGAAAGAGATATAAGCAGGTTTAACCTGGGTCTTCTTAATTAAAGACAAGTTCTTCAGATGTCTTGGTAAGTAATAGCATTTCATTAAATCACGCCTTTTATCTTAAATCTCTTTGAGGTTTTGAGTGACTGAGTATATATCAAGACATAGAATATTTTTGTGAAGGAAGGTTGTATACGCAAATACCAAATATTGGAAGGCCAGAAGTCAGCTGACACAGCACACCCAGAAAGGCTTAACTGTTTTGCTTCCAAGTCCTGGAGTTTTTCAGTTATTTCAGTATTTTATCTACCTGTCTATCCATCATACTCCCTTTCCTCCTTTCTTATTTTTCACTACCACTTTCGTCTGCTTCCAATTACTTATGTATTTTCTATTTTTCCTTCACTATAGCTATTCCTTTGCAAACTTCCATCCCTCTGCCCTGGTGAGTCCACATCTGGAGTCCTATGTCCAGTTCTGGGCCCTCCAGTTCAAGAGGGACATAGAACTGCTTGAGAATCCAGCACAGAGCCACAAAGAGACTAAGGGAGCTGGGGCTCTTTAGCTTGGAGAAGAGGAGACTGAGAGGTGACCTCATCAATGTTCATAAACATATAAAGGGTGAGTGCCAGGAGGAAGGAGCCAGGCTTTTCTCAATGATGCCCGATGACAGAACAGGGGCAGTGGGTGGAAGTTGAGGCATAGGAAGTTTCATGTAAACAGAAGGAGGAATTTTTTCACTGTGAGATGTAGGGAAATACCTTGCATTAAATGGACATGTGAGCAATCCAACCTGTGCTAACTGCTAATTGTGAGCTGAAAAGTTACACAGCCTGCATTTAAACAGATAATGATGGACCAATTGCTTAATGCCCCAACAGCTTGTACCTTAACGATTTACATGAATTGCCTAATGCCACACAGCTCACGCCTTAATGATTTGGACCAATTACTTAACAATGAACTAACCTGCATAGTCTGTTAGAAAGTACATAAGTGCATGTTCATGTTCAATAAATCGGCATTGCTTGGATCATATTGGTTTGCATACAGCTTTGTCCAGGATCTTCTGCAGTGAGGGTGACAGAACACTGGAACAGACTGGCCAGGGGAGTTGTGGAGTCTCCTTCTCTGGAGATATTCAAAACCCACCTGGATGCATTCCTGTGTGATCTGATATAGGTGATCCTGCTTTGGCAGAGAGGTTGGACTGGATGATCTTTCAAGGTCCCTTCCAGCCCCTGACATTCTGTGATTCTGTGATTTTGCTTCANTGTAGGGAAATACCTTGCATTAAATGGACATGTGAGCAATCCAACCTGTGCTAACTGCTAATTGTGAGCTGAAAAGTTACACAGCCTGCATTTAAACAGATAATGATGGACCAATTGCNTGTTATCCTGGTGCTCTTGGGCCTGTCTCTGCCTCAGGGAATGTTTTCTCAAATAACCATGTGATGGTTTCTTTGCCGACTTACTAAAGATGAGCCTAGGTGGTAGACACTTCTTTGAGAGCGGTTGGCATCGACTTGAGTCAGATAGGAAGCTGTACATTACTGTTTTATCACTAATTTTTTTTTCAGGTAAGAGCTTGTCTATGAGTGGAGTAGAAAAGTGCATGTTGTGGTAGGCCTAAGC
>WBNM01037008.1:0-24147 GCA_013399055.1 Ramphastos sulfuratus
CAGGTGATGCCCAGAACCACTATGCTCACCTGTGTTTGAAATCTGTCATCAGGTTACAGAAAGAGTAAGCCAGTGTCAGGACGTACCATTGTATGGCTCATGTTTACAACAAGAGAAGCTGTGTGACTAAATCTCTGTGCTCAGCAATGAAATTCTGTCCCTTATATGAACATATTAGGTGAAATATGGAATTAATTCAGAGGTTGAATGTTTTTTTTGCAAGTTTGTGGTGCTGCAATTACCTTCTCCTCTCTGCAGGAAAAATACTTCAGTCAAATATACAGAAAATTCTAAACTGCAGAAAGCATTGAATGTTACAAAGCTTCAGTCAAGCTCTGCCTCCCCTCACTGCTGTTTTTATTGTCACGTAATGTGCATCATGTGGAATGCTGGCTTTGACAGAACAGAATAGAAACAAATAACAGCACTAGGTAAATCCTAGTGCCAACAAACTGCCAAGAAAAGCTTATCACACTTCTGCTAATGTTTTATCTGCTAATGTTTTAAACAGTTACTGCAGGTGCAATGATATGAATCATACCTTATATCGCACAACAGCTGATCACAAACACATGTCTTCTGATAATTTTCACAGTGTTGAAGAAAGATGTTTCACCTCAATACAGAAGGTAGATTTCTTAACATACAAGTAAAAAATGTTTAACTAGACTTAGGTGGGTTTGCCCAAAATAATGGAAAGATGGATTTCTTTCTGATACAGTGTTCAAATATATACAGGGAGACATGTATTGATTTTACTCTGTTTTAACAATCTCCTTTTATTGCCTGATTAATTTTATTTTTTGGATAAATCTTTGATTTTGTATTTACTGACTAATCAACTCATAATGTTTTCATGGTATCAATGACACAGGTAACATTACCAGGATTCCTGTATGTCTTATTTATGAGACTTTGAAGTTAGCAAAGGCCTAATTGTGGTTTAATTCTGTACAGACACAGCCTGTAGTGTGTATTGCTATAGCAGATACAATCTTCAGTCATAAATTTTGTGACACACATAGTGAACCCACCACATAAAAACTACGGTAAACAGAACTCAGTACACATCTGCCATTGGTGATTATGTTGTGGTTTAATATTTGGAAAAGGATGAAATATACCATACTAGCTTGAAAAAAAACTTCCATGGTTTGGCAGTTTCCCCCTCCCAGATTCACCAGACTAACTCGGCTGACTGGAAGTTAAGGAATGAAGCTTTATTTTACAGCATAGCACAAATTTACAAGCACATATACATAATATATACCAATATTTAAAATTATAGAAAAACTAAAAGTCAGACAGAAATTCAAAATCCCTCCCAAGCAGTCAGACTGCACAGGAGGGATTCCCAACCACCCTACCTCCACCTCCTTTCCCCCTCAGCCCTTATCTTAGAAATAACTAGATAAAGCTCCATATAGCTCCCACGATAAATTTACAGAGATCTGAGGTGAGATGTCAAAAGCTGACAATGAAATGGTTAGATCAGGTTACATAGGTTTCATGCAGAGGAGTTAAGGCAAGATTCAGCCACACACACAGACTGAAGAAGAAATAATGTGAAGTGAATGCCTTATCTTATATTTTAACTATTTATGTCCCTCGGCAGAACAAACGAGTGATATAGACATTACTATTATTTTCTTTTCACAGCCAATGATCTAATTTCTCTCATTAAAATATTGCAATTAGCCTCAAACCAGCACAAAAACCCAACAAAATTCACATGTGGATTGTGCTTCTCTTCCATTCCTCTACATCGTGCAAAATATCCCATGAGTTCTGAGCTACACTACTGGAATGGGCTGCCCAGGGAGGTGGTGGAGGCACCGTCCCTGGAGGTGCTCAAGGCGTGGCACTTGGTGCCATGGTATAGTGTCAAGGTCTGTCGTAATGGGTTGGACTCGATGATCTTTGAGGTCTCTTCCAACCTTGCTGATACTGTGATACTGTGAAATTAAACGATGGCATAAATGACCTTTGATACCTTTTAGTGCTGTAAATTATAGAATCATAGAATTATAGAATGGTAAGGAGNGTGATTTTATTCTCTAAATTCTCATGTGTGCCAGGCAGACAACATTATGCTGCTGCTGGTAATCAACAGAGCAACTTAGTGACCTATGACAGAAGAAAATAAACTTTTATCCATTTTTATGTCCAGACTCATTCACTACACACCAGATTATTCCTTCATTTAGACCTTAATGGCTAATCAGATGCTTGCCACAATATTGGTATTATGGATCAGGAGTGGGGACACAAGTCAAAGGCACGGCCCTTTGAGGTCAAAGTGTGTCTCTATGTGTATGTGTGTGTGTGTGTGTGTGTGTGCATTACATCTGTCACAATAAACATTATATGAAATCACTCTGAAGCAGTTTGAATTTTCCCTCATCTAAAAAGTATGACAGTTTCCTTCACTGTTCTAAGTTTTATTTAGTGTGTTCAAGATGCTTTTTCCTTTAAGCATAAACTGTTTTCTCCATTTACATTCTGTAAAAAGAGAATGGATCCAAGAAAAGTGTTGTGTTATAAAAAAAAAATCACAACATTGCACACTCTTTTATGTGGAACAAAATCAGAGAGGTTTAATGCAATTTGCTGACATATTTAGAGTGCTGCGTCATAACTCCTGTTCATTTCTTCAGTTACTAAGCAAAAATTACCACCTGGCAACTTAATTATGCAAATCCTAGCACTCTTACAAATATCATTCTGAGACTATACCCCTCTTTTACAAACAAGGACCAATTTTAAGGAATCAGAAATGGAAATTTCAATACAGATAAGGTTGGGTTATTTTGGTCACTAGCTGCTATTTGTTTTTTTTCCTTTAGGAGTGCTTTGGGCTGTTGTAGAGCAGCCTCTTTTAATGAGGTATGTGCTTGTAATAAGATCAAAGGAATTTCAGGAAATAAAATGAAAATGAGGTTTCATAAAGAGTTAGTACTGAAAACCAAAAAAAAAAAAAAGATCCCAAGAGTCCGTTATGCAGTCACTAGCCAGCTTTTGAATTATCTCTGAAATCAGAACACCCTTTGTTGTACTATTTATAAGAATTAATCACTTTGGAACCCAGACTGTACACTCTGTTCTCTGACACAGAGCAATACAAACTTCTGCATAACAAATGACTATGTATTAAAAGACTTTAGCCTCAAAATAACCTTTACCTTCTGCAAAAGGATCTTCTTGCAGGAGTGAAGTAAAATTGCCTTGTTCCCTTACTATTTTTCTATTCAATTAACTAGAGAAAAGAATGATATAGTAATGGTTCTGGTAATGACCCAAAATGCATTTTAGAAAGGTGCAAAGATACATACCAGGATTTGCCTGCCACAGCTGAAAAAGATAAGCTAATGGAACCTAAAGTCATTCAATGTGGAAAGAACTCTCACACTTCAATTGGATAAAAAGGGGAAGATGGAAGGCTGTCTTTTAGGAGGGACATTTGATGAGTCTTCAAGGGTTTCATCTTCCATATGAAATGTTTTTCTACATTGTATTGAGTTTACATGGCAAGATTTTGGTATCAAGGGTGCTGCAGGAATTGCTTCTGTGAGAAACTGTTAGAAGATTCTTCCACATCTGATAAGGCCAATGCCAGCTGTCTCCAAGAGAGACCTGCTGTTGGCCAAGGCTGTTTCCATCAGCAATGGTGGTAGAGCCTCTGTGATAACACAACATAGTTAAGAAGTAGGGGAAAAGCCCCATGAAACAGCAATTGGTGCCAAAGTGAGGAGTGAGAATATGTGAGAGAAAAATTCCTGCAGATGCCAAGATCATTGAAGAAAAATGGAAGAGGAGGTGATCCAGTCACAGGAGCAGAGACTGACCCACAGACTGCGGTGAAGACCATGGTGAGGGAAACTGTCCTCTTCCAGCCCAAAGAGGTCCACAGTAGAGTAGATAACCATGTGCATGCCATGGAGGACTCCACACTGGAGGAAGTGGATGAACCTGAAAGAATCTGTAATGCTGCAGGAAGACTGTGCTAGATAAGTTTCCTGATCAGACCTGTAAAGCCATAGAGAGAGGAGCCCAAATAGGAGTAGGTTTGCTGGCAGGGCCTGTGACTTTGTGAGGGACCAGTTTGTGGAGCAGTTTGTTCCTGGAGGACTGCACACCATTGAAAGAGTTGATGAACTGCAACTTGTAGGAAGTACTCATGCTTGACTAATTCACAGAAGACTATCTGCTGTGTGAGGAACCCCATGTTAGCAGAGGAACAGTGCCAGGAGCCCACCTGTTGAGGAGCAAAAAGCATCAGAGACAATATGAAACAAATTGACCAAAACACTCATTCTTCAACCCTTCTCTACTGTGCAATGGGGAAGAGGTAGAGAAATCAGGAGTAGAGTTAAGCTCGTTAAGGGAGGAGTTGGGGGAAGGAGGTTTAAGAGTTGTCTTTATTTCTCTACCCTCATTTGATAGGTAATAAATAAACTTATTCTCCCCTAAATCGAGTCTGTTTTGCTCACGAGACTAGTTAGTGGGTGTTCTCCCTGTCCTTATCTCAACTCATGAGCCTTACATTATATTTTCTACCCAGCTAAGGAGGGGAGTGGTACAGCACCTTTGATGTGCACCAGGTCCACTATGTCATTCATCAAGAGTAAGCCCACCACACATAGTAGTTTTTGAGTTATTTTCTTTACTGCAGCAGTCTGACTTAATATAGATAGTAAAGAATAAAGTATACCTCAAAGGGCATACTAGGTGAAAAGCATGAGATGAAAGGCAAACAGGAATCACTGCTGTCTGTTTTTGTAGATGAGGAAATAAGCTTCAGAGAAATTAGGAACAAGCCTTGCAAATTGCTTAGACAAAATCATCATATACGAGATTTAAACTGACTTGAGTAGAAAAGAAGCTTTTCTGAAAATACCTGCTACATGCTTTCTTGTGCCCAAAGGAGACAAGATCCTATAGCTAACTGTGCCTCGTCAGGACTCTACAGAGGAAATACACAGATTAACATAGAGAACTATCCAAAAAGGGCCATGATTTGTGATAACGTGCCACAAAAGTCACGTGCACAATTAGATAAAAATCCTAGGGTGATTGCTAATCATGTTCAATTCATTCCCTACTTGCATAAGGAATGCAGGCTAGAAATCTTTATGAGGACATTTATAGATATCCTGGAAAAACACTATAGATCACAAGAATTATCTTGGCAAATAATTTCTGAAGTGGGCTTTCAGTTATCATCAGCACTGTGTTTGTTAGATGACCTCCTCAGCCTGAAAAAAAAAAAAACAACCAACAAAACCAAACCCAGCATTCTGCATTTCCCCTTTATTCAAAGTATTAAACACACCTTGATATTTAATATTTCTGACTTTTTTTTTTTTAAATTATTATTATTCTTGATTTGCTTCTTCTTAAGTCTGGTGTTAATTCAGTTTAGCCTAGCAGTATTTGCTGTATATATATATTCAGCTGTTCAACAAATGCCCTTTTTTTTTCCTTCTTGGTGTGTTACTTTGCTAAATACTCTTGGCTTCTACATCAAAGAATACTTCACGAGAGAGTTGCCATGGTGATTTCAGGTGGCTGGAAAATGTCAAGATGCAATGCGTTATGCATCTAAAGCTAGAAATATGAAAACAAAACCGATAAAAAATATATATGAGTTTTCTTAGCAAAACATGGTAAGAAAATAACTACATGGATACCCAGGTGAAACTGGAAAACTGCTTAGTAACTGCTAAAAAAGGTACATGAACTTTAAAACCTTAAATAGTGATCTCACATAGAAATTTAGCAGAAAAACATTAATATATGGATATTAATTTTGACACTTGACCTATCAAGTGTCCTGAAGGTTCTCTGTCTCCTTTGACCTTATCATTCCAGCCTCTGGATATAAACCTTTTTTTTTTTTTTTTTTTTTTTTTTCATAGAACACTGTACATATGGACAAAATATTACTCAAAAAAAATTACATTCTTCAAGTGCCATCTTAAGTCTTTTAATGTCTTCTTACACGTACAGGTTTATATACCATCACTTACACACACATAGAGAGGTGCAGCAGATAATCTTGCTTTATTCAGTTTATCAAAAAATTGAGACTGAGATGAAAGAAAGAGTCTGATTAGAAATCAAATGAGATTTCTGCCTTAAAATTGGTCATGAACAGAGTTTGCACAGGGGCATTAGGGCCTGTGGTAATGAGTTGACAGGAAATTTAGAATATACAGATCATTCTGAAAATTTGGACATATATTGATATCTCTAGAGAAGACAAATTCTCAAATGCTTAATTCTGCTTCTCTGCACATCTGTCTTTAGAGAATTGTGTCTCTTTGGGTATGCATAAAAGGCAAATTTAGCTTGATTATGGTGAGACTATGGTAAGATTATGGTGATTTTCAGAACAGAGTTTATCTTTGAGAGGAACAAGACAAATAAAAAGCATTTAAAACACTATTTGATCAGAGAACATAATCAAGATTTGAGTTGAATTCCATTTTTTTATCATTACAGCAAAGACTAATTTCAGATTTAGTTAAAGTTTTTGTTAAACTTAGGAGTTTGTCTGTGCTTTGTCTCTGTGATGTGAGTTAAAGAATCCCACAGCCAATAACTATATGCTACTGTGTCAGTGCTAGAAAGTCAATAGCATAACGGGTACTCTCACAACCTAGTCTTCCTTTCTTTCCTCCCAGCTTTCTCCATATTCCAGGGGGACAATATTAAGAAGTGAATTATCAGTCTTGTTCTTTTAGTACACATAGCAGTGCTCCTCAGGCTCATCCTCACTGATAAAGATCTTGATGCTTTTGTGGTGAAGGGCCCAAATTCTATTTGGGACACACATCCTGGATATCCGCCTGGGCACCCATCTTGCCTCCCCCCGCACTCCTCCTTTCTCCCCTTCTTCCCGGGTAGAAGAAGCGGGAAAGCAGACAAAGGGCTTGGCGCCTCTCAGTCTGCAGAAGTCACGGTGATGGACTTGTGACTTCTGCCTCTTTTAGTAAGGTAACTTGAGATTGGTCTTTTATCGGTTGCTATTGGTCAAAACACTTGGCCAAAATGCTTAAAACCTCCAGCCAATTTTTGTTACTGCGTTAGCTGCTGTTGTTGCGTTATNATTTAAATTAATTTCGTTGGATGTATATACATTCTGCAACAATAGTTTTACCAACCACATAGTAGAATCAGTGTGGGTTATATTGTAAATAAGTTTGGGGAATTTTTTTTTGTTAATAAAATATTTTAATATTTTATATCAGCCTCATTACAATTTACTCATAACCCAGATTCAAAAAAAAAAACCCTACCACCACAGCTCTGTACCAGCAATGTGGCCAGTACTTAAACAAGTTACCTTGGTCACATATTCGGTAGATATTTACTAGGCCTGGGATTGGGTAGGGGCAATAAGAGGTTTGCATCCTTTCATGTCTGTGAATTTTAGGGTATATATACAACTCTGAGAGGTTCACTATGGCATTGTTGAAGAATTGTTTAGGGCAGTGGGACCTAAACTTGCAGCATTCAAAGTCTACATTATCCACATGGAACAAATATAAGAGAAACCAGGTTTTTAGCACACTCTGACTTCTTTGAGAATGTTACTTGGGTTGGATTTCAGGAACAAAATAGTGTGCAAATAGTGACATTTGGTGTGGCATCAGCAAATTTGCAGGTGATACTGAGATGAGTGGTCCAGTGGGCAAGACTGAAAGATGGGATGCCATCCAGGACAGGCTATAGAAGCAGACTGAGGAGAATTTTATGAGGTTCAACGAGGCAACAGGCAAGGTCCTGCACCTAAGTGGAACAATCTTTGACATCAACACAGGTTGGGGAATGACAAAGTTGAGAGCAGCCCTGCAGAAAAAAAGAACTGGGGGTACTGGTGGTTAAGAAGCTGGACATGAGCCAGTAATGTATACTTGCAGCCCAGAAGGTCAATGGCATCCTAGGCAGCATCAAAAAAAATGTGCCCAGCAAGTCAGGAGAGGTCATTCTGCCACTCTGCTCTGGTGAGGCTTCACTTGGAGTACTGCTCTGGGGCCCCCAAAACAAAAAAGGACAGAAGATAGAGAGCCACAAAACTGCCCAGAGGGCTGGAGCACCTCTCCTGTGACAACAGGTTGAAAGAACTGGGGCTGTTCAGCCTAGAGATGAGAAGACTTTGGGGAGACCTTATAGCTGAATTTCGGTATCTGAAGCAGACCTACAGGAACGTTGGGTAAAGACTGTTTAGAAGGGCTTGTAAGTAACAGGACAAGGAGCAAAGATTTTAAGCTGGAGAGGAGTAGATTTAGGTTGGACATTAGGAGGAAGTTCTTTTCAGTGAGAGTGGTAAAACACTGGAACAGGCTGCCCAGGGATATTGTTGAGATTCCATTCCTGGAGACATTCAAGATCAGACTCAAGGTGGCCTTGGTCAGCCTGATCTAGTTGGAGGTGTAGTTGATGACTGCAGGGAGAATTGAGCAAGGAGACCTTTGAGAGTCCCTTTCAAATCAATGCAATCTGAATCATCCAATACTCTCTGGTGAAATTCTTTCAGATATTCCATACATCCCGTGTAGAGGTGTAATGCTTAATATAAACCTTACTCATCTAAACATATTTGATACATTGAATTTCTGATTTAGTGGATTTCTACAATCTATACTGAAAACACAATACAAATAAAAGTTACACGTGGGAAAATACAGCTATCATAATACCAATGTGATCCCCCTTACCTAGCTTTACATCATACTCACTGTCATGACACTGGGTATCCCCAGTGGTTTGAAGCTTGCTCAAGCCTGTTGCTTTCTTTGAAATTATTTTGTTAGTTTGCCAGTTCTTACACTCTGTGTTGGGCTGAGACACATATGCACTCCTCATCTGTTGGTCTGGCTACCTCTGGGAGACACTCTCGCTCTTTTAAAGAGCTCAGAGAGAAAGAGATCACCAGCTGATCCACTCAACTAATCTAAAGAATAAATCACACTTCGGTCACCTTTCTGCTGAGATGCAGTCAGCTGCAGTCAGCAGTGGTCATTCACAACCCACATTATTACCTGAGCTCCATGAGTATATTGCCCTTGCACCCTAACATTCTTCTGATTTAGGTTTTTTTTGGGTCAGCCACAGCACAGAGAGTATATGCCCAAATACAGAAAAATGTCATATAAGATGGTAGAAGGGATCAGCAACATTAAGATCAACAGAAAGAAAGTGAGATTGACAGTTTGGACAAGCTCATAAACAGAAATGTTGCAGACGGGATGTTAACAACTAATACAATTTAGCTTTTTAAAGGCCTGTGTCACAGCACCTCATTTACATACATATTGGTGTCTGGTTTCTAATGAACAATGCTGAAGAACAATATTCTTCCTTTGTGGTACCTTAACTGCTGTGCCTACAATCTGGAAGAGGACTCTGGGACTTATTTAGGGCATAACCTGTAGAGTGTGTAGAAAATCTCCCCTTTTGTGGGGACACTGCTTTTGATAAATGACACACTGAGCTATGTGGGGAACTTTCTTCAACTACAAAAGAATCCTTTAAAATGTAACCACGTTTAACTATGTAAAAAATAAAACAAGCAAAAGAAAGTGTGAAGCTATTGCTAACACTGAATTACTAGTTATACATTTTTGAAAATTAGCTTGCAGTGTGAAGATTACAACTGGAAGTTTTCAAATAGCTTTGTGTTTGTAAATGGCAAGAAGGAGTGTTTCAGAGGTCCAAGATATCAAGAGTGGTTTCTCCCTTTTGTTCTGTGCTGAGAAAATTACCTTCAACAGAATCAGTAATGCCTTTGACATGATCCCCTGTAACATCTTTCTCTCTAAACTGGATAGATATGAATGTAATGGACGGAATGTTCTGTTGATAAGGAATTAGCTGGATGCTCACATCCTGAGAGCATTGGTCAGCTGTTGTATATCCAGGTGGATGGTATCATACAGAGTGCCTCAGAGATCTGTACTGGAATCAGCGCTGTTTATTAACTTCGCGAACATCATGGACAGTGGGATCAAGTACACCCTCACCAAATCTGCAGATGAAACAGCTGACACATTTGAGGGGTCAAATACCAACCAGGAACACACCTGAACAGTCTTGAGAAGTAGGCCTGTCTCATCCAACTTGCTGGATGACAAAGGAGGTGAATCTTTGTAATCCAAATCAGCAGAAGAGTTACTGCAGTGGCTATGAGGAACAATGCAAAATAAATTGACCTGCAGGTGGTGTGCTGACAAAAATACACACACTCCATCACCCTTATATATCTTGGTCCAGGACCGCTTTTGAAGTGGTAACTGTCTCACATCTGCATGGTCAAATGCTCAAGAAAATTCAGAGAGGCAGTGGTGTAATAACTGGGAATTAAAACTGGGCAAGAAAGTTCAGGAGGGCAACAGTAGAGCAACGTCTGACCTTTCAGCCAGTGATAATCAAACTGTTGTTTTCCAGCTCTATGGCGGTCATGAGGGGGTAGAGAAAAGCAGCTGCTGCTCTGCCTCTGCAGGGCTCACTCTGTTTTTGTCTTAATTCCCCTCTTACAGAAGTCCCACCTCAAGTTGTTGTTTGAGAAAAGACAGACCAAGTCCCTTGTCAGTCTTAGTCAGGACCCACGTGAACTTCATGAAGTTTAACAAGGGCAAGTTCAAAGTCCTGCCCTTGTATGGGAGTAATTTCTGATATCAATATTGGCTTCATCTGAAGAAAAGTCAAGATAGTTGATAGTTGATGGAGAAGAGAAGGCTCAAGGGAGACCTTATTACAGTCTTTCAGTACTTAGAGTAAGAAAGATGGGGAGATATTTTTCAGCAGAACTTGTGACAGGGCAAGCAGTGATGTTGAAGAAGCATATAGATGGGAAGCTTCAGGATATGGTTTAGTGGTCATGGTAGATGGGTTATGGTTGAACTTAATAACCTTAAAGGTCTTTTCCAACATTACTTATTCTATGATTCTGTAATAAAGAAGGGTTCAGACTAGGCAGAAGGAAGAAATGTTGTTATGATGGGGGTGGTGAAACATTGGCTCAAGTTGCCTAAAGAAATGGTAGGTTTCTGACCCCTGCAAACATTCAAATTCAGGTTACATGGTTCTCTGAGTAGTGTGATCTCGTTCTGGACATACCTGCTTACACAGAGTAGCTGGACTGAATCAGATTTAAAGGATCCCATGATTCTCGGGTCAGACTACTTTTATCTACATATTTTGAACACCTCCTACCACCTGTATGCTGTTACAAGACATTTCTTTTTGAATGAGCCTTTCTTTCATTTGCAGCGTTATTTTCTTCATCAAAAATGCTGGGGTTTTTATTTCAAAGGCTTGTAGTGTATGGAGAAATATGACATTTTTTACTCAGTTCTCCCACCTGGGTCAGTTCAATGAAGTCTTGTAACATTCACCAAGGTAAACAATAAAAACAATTACAACGTAGCAGATTTTATATATATAGTTGGGTTTTTTTTCCAAGCTGCATCTTAAAGCTTTATTTTTGCTTTGGTCTTCATCCAAACTCCATTTTCTAATAACTTTCACCATAGGAAGAAAAGAGCTTTAAGATCTGTCCTTAGCAGCAGGAATGAGTGCTAATCACCTATAAATTAGTTTTAGCAATTCACAAACATTTAGGGTAGGTTCATTACGTGGAAAGTAATAATGAAAACACTGCTTTTCTTGCAGAATTTAATTTCACTGACAGAAGCTAGCATGAATGATATGAGAAACCCGCACACCCCTCAAAAAAACCCCAAACCAAACCAAACCAACCAACCAACCAAAAAAACCCCAACAAAAACCCAACACAAAAAAACTACCAAACCAAATAAACAAACAAACAAAAACCAACCAAACAAACAAAAACCTGATACAGTCTACAGTACAGCATGTTAAGGTATTTCTGCCTCTTTTAAGATTTTAAGATCTGATTGTTTAATATGGCAAATTAGGGAAAGTCTAGCATGCATGTTTTTCCAGAAAGAACTCATCACTATAATTTTGCTGTTTCTTACGTGTGCTGCGTTTAAAATTACCCCCAGATAAAATCACCAGACTAGTTCAGAAAGCTTGGAAGCAAATGGAGCTATGCATTTACAGCAAGCTAAAATCTAAAAGCATGTAATACAAATGCATATATGCAAAATATATTTACATATATTTGCAATTATTTACAATTTTAAAATAACACAGAAATCCCCTCTGGAAAAAGCCCTGGAAGGGGCCAACAGCTACCACCTTCTCCCCGCAGAGAGAAAAATTATTCCCCACTGTTACCCACTCAGCCAAGGTTAGTGCAGCCGTGCAAGATCAGCCAGCATGGAGAAGAAGAGGAGGAGGAGCCAGGAAGCGGCAGGGAGTGAGGAACAGTATGTGCAACAAATGCTGTACTAGACCAGCACATGAAAGAAATGATATAGACTTATCTATTGTTCTTCTGTATCAAATACAATTCTTTATTTAAAATTTCTAACAAAGCTAGAATGTTAAAACTACCAAATTCATGGCAGATTTTCAGATTCCAGAAGTACCACCATGAATGACCTCTAAGTATTTTAACTACTTCATTTTTATCTTTCAAAATGTAGGTTTTGAAGTCTTGTAAATTTTCTTCAGAATGTAAGATCCAGCCATTTACATTCTGGTCTTCCTTATCACAGAAGGGAGAATGACACTGGGTTTCCATGATTTTACTGCTAGTTTCTCAAATGGCTTTAAATTTCTTTTGGTAAAAAATGAATCAAAGAGATCTGTTGTAGCCTTAATCAAATTTAATTTTCACCTGAATTAAGAAGAACTGAGGCACTAACTTGAGAGCTTTTACTACCATTTTAGTACTTCACACTTCTACATCAGAGCTTTAGCTAGTCAAGTACCAAAAAATGAACAGAATTTTAAATTAAAAATAGTGGAATCTTCTTTTAGTTAGAACAGTATGTTTTAATACTCAGTACGGTAGAAAACTGGGGACTCTGGTCACAGGAGCATGCTTCAAAATACTGATTTGTGTATAAAGTTAAATACAATTTTCCCCTATTTGTATAGAGTCATAGAATGATAGAATAGTCTGGGTTGGAAGGAACCTCCAAAGGTCATCTAGTCCAACCCACTCTGCAGTCAACACGGACATCTTCAAATGGATCAGACTGCCCAGAGCCCTGTCAAGCCTTGCTTTGAATGTCTCCAAGGATAAGGCCCCAGCCACCTCCCTGGGCAACCTGTTCCAGTGTTCCAACACCTTCATAGTAAAGAATCTGTTCCTAGCATCCCATCTAAATCTGATCTTCTCTAGATTGAAGCCATTGCCCTTTGCCTTGTCACTGCAGGCATTTGTAAACAGTCTCTCTCCATCCTTATTGTAGGCCTCCTTCAGGTACTGCAAGGCTGCTATTAAAGCATGTTAATGTATCCAGCTACAAATACAAACAATACTCATAAACAAAACCTGTCTTTCGGTCATATCTAGTTTTGGCCTCTGCACTACAAGAAAGATAATAACACATCTGAGTGACTCACCACAGGACCTCAAAGACTGGTGGGTGCCTGAGTACTGGATGTGCAAATGGAAACAAAAAGAAACATAGCTTGTTAAATCTGAAGATGAAAGAACAGGTGAAAGAGAGGCTTTATAAGACTACCTAATGGGAAAACATAGAGAGGATGGAGACCAAGTTCTTGTGAGAAGTACAGTAGAAAAGTAAGATGCAACAGGCACATGTTGCAAGACTGTGAATTCAAATGTTGTTTTATCTGTGATGGTAGCAGCCTCAGAACTATGGTGGAATTGCTCTGGAGATGTTCCAGCCTCAGATGGACAAGAACTGAGCAACACCATCTCAGTACACTTCTGTTGCTTACTCGAACAGATGACTGTCAATTCTAACCTTCACTACTGTGATTCTCTGTTTCTACTTAACAAAGGCTGTTAAAAGGTTTTATAGCTATTACAATGAATTATTATAGTTTTTCCTCAGAAAGTTTTTTTTTTTCTCTTTTATTATGTGAGCTGGAAGCACTTTGCAGACATTCACTACATAAGATATACTATAAAGTCTATCAGTGTGTTTGTCTGTCAATATATGTATGCATGTATGTATCTATGTAACTATCTAGGTAACTATCTATCTGTCAATCTATCCATCTCGTTGTCTGTCTATATCATCCCAGTTTAGTTCATGTGCTGGTACACTTCTAGCTTTGGCTCACAGTGTGCAACATTTCTGAGTGAAAGATTATCTAGCCACGAGAATCTCAGGCATAATCACTCAGAAAAGGCATTTTGCACTTCTAATGAGAATTTTTTAATTTTATTTTTAACATACATAAATGAAAATTCTTATGGTGCCCCATGGAGCTAGCTTGAAATTCTGTGTGGGTGAATTGTTTTAATATGCAAGATACCAATCCAGTATATGTCAGCCACAGAAATGAAAAATCAGTGCAGTATCTCAAATAACCTGATACTTAGTAACATACAAATGACTTAACAATTTGTCACTGACTGCAGAGGCATATCTGAGTGATGTTGATATCAATAGTATTTTTAAAAAGCTAAATGTGCCAATAGAAAATCTTTAAGTCAACGTATGTGTATATGGGGGAGGGGGAAGGGGTCAGGGGGGGACAGGAATGGGGAGTGGGAAAGTATTTCTGTTACTAACACTGTGCTACTTTGGCCAAAAATATCCACAGTTTGGCACTGGTCAGAAAATGCATTACATGGTGAAATGGATCACTTTCACTTCTAACTTTTTTTACTGTTGGTAAAGTTTCACCCTTTCAGGAATATATTTCACTTTCAATTTGGTGCTTTTTCTGGCATATGACGAAGGAAAGAGAAGGTACAGTTTAGGCACAGGAAATGTAGTATTTTATTTCTAAACAAAATAATTTTCAAAATACTATGCTTTGAATGCAGACTTTTCAAGTACTCTCCGGTGACTAGAACCATATTCTACGGAAAACAAAAATACCTCCTCTAGTCCTTTTCCCATAATAACTACTTGTCCACAATAAGGTCTCATTATTTGTGTTTCAAAACTAATGTTTTTGTTAAAATTTGTAATTGTCAGCGTGATTTGATCCATCCTCCTCAGATTAATGCTCCCATAATGTAAATAGTTTTGTAAGTGGGGTTTTTTTTTTGTTGTTGTTGTTTTGTTTTGGTTGGTTGGTTGATTGGTTTGGGGTTTTGTTTGTTTGTGGGGTTTTTTTTGTTGGTTTGTTGGTGGGGGGGGGTGGTTGGGTTTTGGGTTTTGGCTTGGGTTTTGTTTTCTTTTCTTTTGTTTCTTCAGCAGAATTATTTTCTGGACTGTTTCTCACTGGTCATTCTTGCTGTCTACCATATCATGTCAAATAAATGCCCACATTCCACAGAGATGGGATGCCATAGTTTAGTGTGGGTAAAAGTTGCTGTCTCCTATCCTGAAGTTTCTTCAGCTACTTCCTACAGCACATGGTTATAACTGACTCCCACTCAAGTCACAGTTAGATGTAGAAAGACCTACACAGACCTTTGCTTCAAAGGGCTTCCTAAATTCTGTTACAGGACAATAATCCTCCCAGAGATTAATTTAGCTTTTGTTTTCCTTTAAAAACACAAAACTGAAGAAATTTCCCACACAAAGACATATTGCCAAAACTGAAGTTGCATATATTATACCCTATGTATGGCATAGAGACTCTGCACATTTCAGCAGATCACATGCCAGAGCCTGATTAGTTGCAAAGACATTTTGATCACTAGCTGCACTAGAACAATCTACACTTTAGTGTCATACACAAAGTATCCATATGATTTCTGCACATGTTCATTCCTGTTCATGTCAGTTACAGGTCAGATATTTAAACAGTAATCAGGTGAGTAACAGAGATGCGTAGTTAGTATTATAATAGTGAAGGTGCAGTGTAAAGGTAGCAGTTTGTTGCCTCTGCAGATGGGGTCTCTTAGTTAAGCCTTCCTCAAGGAACTTAAGAGACATTTTTGCAGGCTATTTTCTGTTTCTCTTGTGTTTTTTTCTTGGTTGGTTGGTTGTTTTGTTGCTGTTGTTGTGTTGGGTTGTTTGTTGTGTTTGTTTGGTTTATGTCCTCAGGATATCTCTGTTCTCTTGTCTATGTAAGTCATTCACGTATTTTCCTGTTATCAAGTATAATTTATTTTTTCATCTTCTTACTTCTCATGGCACCGATGCTACCAAAGACACTGCCACACTGTGTTACTTTCTTTTTTCCTCTCTCATTTCCATGTGTGCCTCAAGCTGTCACACAGAAATGGCGGTTTCCAATCTATTATTAATCTAATATGAGCATGGCAGTAGTGATATAAGGTTATGACAAAAACAAATTCTGAATTTCAAGTTTTGTTCTGTAAAACAACTAGTAATGGGGGCAGGAGGGGTAACAATGAAAAGTTGTCTTTCTATTTGATTCAAATATGAAGTAAACCTACTGATAATCCAAAACTGAAACTGACTCTAGAGTTAGCTGAGCATTATTAAAAAATAGATTTCCTTATTTTTTATTGCTTGCCACTGAAATATGATCAAGGCATACATGCAGGTACAGATTATTGCACATGTTCTGAACTGTTCCCAAGACCAGAAATGTTTTCTCCCTGTTGCAAGTGACACCCACTCTCCAAGGACATCCAGAGCACTCAGCTACATCTTGGAGAACTCTTACCATAAAACTTATACATCATCATCATCATTCAAATCTTTATGTAAAACATGTTTTAATCTTGACAGTTGCATAACAGCTTAATCAAACTGGATGGTCATGATAATGCTACTACCTACTGCATGAAACATCTCCTTGTTTCCCCTACTTCTTCATCAGCTTTGGTGTCTGGAGAGTTGTTTCTCATTTTTCTCGCTCTCTTCTTCCATAGCTAGTGTATGGCATTTTCCATCCTTCTTTTAATATGTTTTTTGCAGGGGAATTACCAGTGTGGCTGGTGGACCCAGCTGTGCCATGTGGTGAGTCTGTTTTGGAGACAACTAGGACCACCTGCCTGTGTCTGGCATCACAGTCCCTGGCCTCTCCTAACAGAGGCCACACACACTTCCTCCTGCTGCCAACAGCTTGGCGCTGGGCACGTTCAACAAAAAGGTGGAAAATCGACTGGTTCTAGCTTTTAAAAATATCAAGGGTTTTATTCTTTTGTTTTGTTTTTAAATCTAAGGATATCGTAATATGCTTTTTAAAATGTAATAACATTATTTTCAGCATTGCTAATAACTAGGATGGCTGAACACTGAAATACCAGAGCACAGGAAACCAGCATTATTCACTCAAAATTGCTTACTTTCAGAAAAGCCAGAAGATTGATTAAGACACCTACCAATTGCAAAATGTTTCTTTAGTTGCCAGAAGGTTCTTGAGGCAGAAGACCAGAATGCTTGGCAGTGTTTTCCTTTAGATATGTGCCAGGGCTGATGCCAGCTACCATTGCATGAGACAATGTCACCATCAATGAAGGTACACACAATGGGCAGTCTATCCCATTTAGCCAGTCTGTAGCTCATCACATTCTTATTTATTATATGATGTAATACAACCTTTTAAATGTCAGCTTTATAAAATTAATATGGTCCTTTCTATTGGTTCCATCTCCTTTACATGCATGCACATGTGCATACTTAAACACTGTGTGGTTTAATTGAAATATTTTAGTGAGAGAAATTAGATCATTGACTGTAAAAAGGATAAACTCTGTATCATTCATTCATTTGGTGAAAGGAACAAAAAGCCAAAGTATAAAAAATTTGTCTCACTTTTGCCTTCTTTGCCCCTAAGCATTGGATCTATTCACTTCTTCTCTGCTCCACTCTATTCTCTCCGCTAACCTTGGCTAACCAGGCAACAAGTAAGCTTTATTGGGAGAGAAAGAAGTTGGCTTTGACCCCTTTCCAGGCATTTTC
Organism: Ramphastos sulfuratus; assembly: GCA_013399055.1. Classification (NCBI taxonomy): domain Eukaryota; kingdom Metazoa; phylum Chordata; class Aves; order Piciformes; family Ramphastidae; genus Ramphastos; species Ramphastos sulfuratus. The sequence continues at coordinate 17,916 of WBNM01037008.1, forward strand.
TTTGTTCAGGAGGGAGTATTTCTAATTTGTATATAATTGCAAATACTTGTAGATATATTGTGTATATATGCTTGTAAATTTTGCCATGCTGTAAATATAGCTTCATCTTACTTACAAGCCATCTGAACTGGTTGGGTAAACCCCAAAAGTGGAGGGGAAATTTCTTAACGCACCACAAACACACAAAAATGGGTTTAAACTGGCAGAGGGAAGATTTAGACTAGATGTTAGGAGGAAGTTCTTTACAGTGAGAGTGGTGAGGCACTGGAACAGGTTGCCCAGGGAGGTTGTGGCTGCTGCCCTCCCTGGAGATGTCCAAGGCCAGGTTGGACGAGGCCTTGAGNGAGGCCTTGAGTGACCTATGCTAGTGGAAGGTGTCCCTGCCTATGACAGGGGGTTGGAACTAGATGATCCTTGAGGTCTCCTTCCAACCTTACCATTCTATGATTCTATGAAATTAATTGATAGTTACAGGCACCTCCAAAAATAAAGATGTTGTGGAACCCTTGCTACACACAAGTTATGAATACCAAAGATTCGTCGGAAATAGCCTTGTGCCACCTGAGGGGAAAAAAATGCAGTTCTTACGTGTCAGGTCTACCTCAAATAGGTCATGCTTTAGCTATTTTTATTTGTCTTTACTACACAGAAATGATTCACATCAAACATTCTAAGGAACATTTTCTTGTTTTACAGAAAAAAAAAATGTAGCAGATACAATTTTACGTACTGCTGTGCATGGACAATAAATTTGTTGTGAACTAGAGAAAAGTGTGAAAACATTTTTCTGTTTGGTTTTGTAAAGCTTTGATTGGGGAAGATTCCTAAACTTGTTTTCTGATCATTACCCATGAACTAATTCCAGATGTCTACGAGGATTTTTAAGGGCATGGGTTCTACAAGTCCACTACAAAAAAAAGGTATACCTCCTAAATATGCCACATGAGAAGAAAGGCATGTTTACAGTTTATTTATTTTGTAATTTGGTGGGGTTTTGGTGGTGGTGGGTGGTTGGTTTTTTGGTTTTTTTTTTTTTTTTTTTTTGTAGGTATTTTTGTTTGCTTTTGTTTGTTGGTTTGGCCTGTTGTTTTTGTTGGTTTTGTTTGTTAGGTGTTTTGTTTGGGGCTTTAGGGAGGGATATTTTGTTTGTTTTTTGCTAATTTGTTTGAGGTTTGTTTGTTTGTTCATTCTTGTTTTGTTAGTTTCAACCTGAATAATGTTAAAATACGGATCTATTGACTTACATTTGGGCAGCTGTTTCCTACCACTGAGTAGCTGGGAAAGGATGAGAAACCAATCAAGAGAAATACCTGATGTCTTCTCTCAAATACTGATACCCTCTTCCTCTAGTAAGGCCAAACACATTCATCAGCCAAAGCCCAGCATATGAAACTCGATAATTCCACCAAATCCCTTTCATTTGATTTAATGGGAATCAACTAGTAGAATTTATATATTTGTCCTTAGCACCCAACTTATGTGATGGGAAATGTCCTAATGGAGGCACAAAAAATGGAAAGTTCCTACTAAATCCTATGCCACTCTGCCAGTACACAAAAAGTGTGGTATATTCTTTTCATCTAGTCCAACACCCCTGCCAGAACAGCATCACCTAGAGCAGATCACACAGGAACACATCCAGGCAGGTCTTGAATATCTCCAGAGAGGGAGACTTCACAACTCCCCTAGGCAGCCTGTTCCAGTCTTCAGTCACCCTCACAGTGAAAAAATTCTTCCTTATGTTTCCATGGAACTTCCTATGCCTCAGCTCCCACCTGTTGCTTCATGTCCTGTCATTGAGCATGACCAAGAAGAGTCTAGCTCCATCCTCTGGCATTCACCTTTCACATATTTGTCAACATTTATGAGGTCACCCCCCAGGCTCCTTTTCCCCAAACTAAAGAGTCCCATTTCCCTCAGTGTCTCCTTGTAAGGAAGATGTTTAATCATTTTTGTGGCCTTGTGCTGGACTCTTTCAAGGAGTTCCCTGAGGTCCTTCTTGAACTCAGGGGCCTGGAACTGAACATAACATTCAAGATGTGGCCTCACCAGGGCATCTGTTAGACAACAGAGCTTAGAGTGTTTCTTCACATTTACTCAGTTAACACTCAAGACAGAAGTTACTGAAAAGTGGGAAAGAAGTGATAAAACCTGAGCCTGTAAAGCATTTACATTCTAATAATTGTAAAATGAAAATAGTTTAGTCTTCTTAACAAAAGGTCAGATTCTGATATGGTTATAAGTCTTAAACACCTACTTGACTCTCCAGGGACTCTTTTTTTAAACTATAGTGATTATCTTTGAGAGTTATCTCTTATCTTGTTGGATGAATAACACTGAGCCCTTACAAGGAAAAGGCAAGAAAAATTTTTGAAAATATAAAGATGTTCAAAAAGTTTACATTTTCATCCACAGATTATATTCATAATTGCCTATCAAGAAGCAGTTATCTGCCTGGTCCTTTGGATCCAGCCAGGGCAAGAAAAGGTAGGTACTCTGATTGTACACAGCCAGAGAAGCCAAATATATAGTGCATAAACCAGTATTTGTTTATTCACCTGCCTTAATTTTCTCCTCCATCCAGAGATTAAGGCATATACACATGCTACATTAAACATCCTTAAGGAACAATTGCAAGTAGCTATCTTTTTTTAAAGCATTGGTGATTTCCTTTTCTAATTACTAAAATAATTAAGACTTTGTGACAGTTATGTTCTGAATTAATGGCGAGGAAATGAGCTGCAAGGCACAGAATGCTCTGTTCCATTGCCTGAAACATGCTTTGGGAAAAATTATTTGTATTATGCTCATTTCTGCAAATAGCATGAGTCTGATGGGGTGCAGTGATAATTAAAAAAGTGAACAAACATACCTATTTGGCTCATCTGAGAAGCAAAGAAACTCTAAATTGCCCAACTTAAGGGTGGCTATAAGAGTGGCTATTACCATGTGATGTTGACTACGCATTGCATGCCCACGTAGTGACAGCATCAGCACTCTTGAGGTAAGTCATGCTTCTGGAGAAGGATTAAACACTTTGTGGGAGATAATGGGAAATAATTATAGTTTATACTTTTACTTCTTTATTATTTTTCATAGTTAAAAGATCAGATTTTGTTTTAAAGAAGTAGCTGGCACTTTGCAATTTCCACCTTGGTCTTTACTCTTCCTTTGATGGAAAAAACATTGAAATAAGCCAAATTCATGTGGCAACCTCTTGGCCTTGACTTTGATGTTTAAATGAAATGTATTTACCTTCCAGATGATAGAGACAGTTATCTATCCTGATCTAGAGTGAGGTGTCCCTGCCCATGGCAGGAGGGTTGGAACTAAACAATCTTTAAGGTCCCTTTCAACTCTGACAATTCCGTGATCTCAGTTGTTCTGGTGGTGTTGGAACTGGAAGTGAAGCAGAGTCCTGTGTTGCAAGATACTTCTTTGCAAGTCCTTCTCAGTTGTCTAGTAACAATTTGTTTTTATTTGAAGTCAGTATCTATTTATCCTTCTGAATATCAAAACTGTCCAAAAAAACCCAAACTATTAAAAAAAAAAAAAAATGTTATAAAAAGGTTGTTTGTTTGCAATTAGAATTGTTAGCCAGTAATCACATTACTCTAAGTGCTACCTTTAAATTAAGATAAGCAAGCAACAACTGGAAAGAATATGAAATTTTAATGGAGAAATATTACAAACTAGAAATATTATTTTTGACATTTACTGCTGCACAGCTGAAAAGCAATCTATAAAGTCACTTCATAGACCTTGAAGCTCGGGAATGGCACTGAGTCTGTTGTTAGAGAAGACTTAGAGGAGATCTCATCAATGTATAAATATCTAAGGGGTGGGTGTCAAGTGGATGGGGCCAATCTTTTTTTGGTGGTCTGCAGCAATAAGACAAGAAGCAACAGCTACAAATTGGAACATAGAAGGTTTCACCTCAACATGAAGCAAACCTTATTAACGATGAGGGTGATGGAGGGTGATGGAACAGGCTGCCCAGAGAGGTTGTGGAGTCTCCCTCTCGGGAGATTTTCAAAACCCACATGGATGTGTTCCTGTGCGGACTACCCTAGGGGATACTGCTTTGGCAGGGGGGTTGGACTCAATGATCTCCGAAGGTCCCTTTCAACCTCTAGCATTCTGTGATTCTGTCTTCTAACAGCATTAAAATCTAAGTTTCACTGGAAACATTAATGGATGCTTTCTGATTTCAGAAGTAACATCACATTCATAGAGAACAAAATGTTCTTGACACAGCTAGGAACAGATCTGGTATAGAAGCAGAAGTCTGGGAAATCACCTGCAACACATAACATAACCAGGGTCAACCCAGATGGCTTTTACTGGAAGAAAGCGTCAGTGCCTCTGTGGACAACTTAACAAAAAACACCTTCGGGCTGAGCAGTAATAGCAATTTCTTGTCTCTAAAGCCATATCACACTGTCAGAGTCAAATAATTTCAGAACATAGAGTCAAGGATTTTGCTGAATAAAATATTTAATTAAAGTATAAATTAATTACGTTGACCTTAGCACTCATTTGCACTGAAAGCCTTTAAGACGTAGTTCTATTTTTCCTTGCATCATACTTCCAAACTGGCAAAGGCAGAACCTGATCCAGGATAACTGTCTACATAATTCCTAGGATTTTGGTGATGTAAGTTGTCTCTATCTTTGATTGTTACACTTAATCCTGAACCTCAAAATAAGCATAAGAATGTTTTTTTGCATCATACACTCTCTTCCACTACGGAAAAAAAAAAGGGGTACTTTAGACTCCAAGATGTAGATTTCGGAGGAACTAATCACTTGACTCCATCTCAGTCCAACATGTCACACGTAAGAATTAATATAGCTGTTAGAGTTTTCAGAGGCCTTCTTATTACACACATAAATTCCAGTGGAAATACGTTAGCTTAGATTTTACTAGTATAAATACACTTCTGCAATTTCTAATAAAATTAAATTGTTTCACACTCTAACTGTCAGCATTGCTTTTCTCTTTAGCAGAAAAACGAAACCTGGGTGTATTCTGGATGGAGTTTTTGCTGGTGGAGGTAGAGAGTTCTGAGCTTTTGCCATTTTGTTTGAAATATATTGCTTTATTAGGAAAACATTTTCCTTTGTAAACTCATTGAGCCTGGCTATTCAGCAATACAGTACCTATTTACATTCTGACAGACTGTCATCATTACATAAGAAAAAAATGACTTTGCCTTCTTGCATTCTAGAGGATAAATTGCAGAAGCTAATACGTAATGAAACACTGCATAAATGTAAAATTATGATCTACTCACTGATCTGTCTTCACCTGAATTACAGGAAAAGAGGAAAGAAACCAGCTATTTATCTGTTGTGATTTAGCAACGGTCTTCCTGTTTCGTACCTGTGTATATGCTCTTAAAGACTGGCATGTAGAAGGCAATTATGAAAAAAAACAAACCAGAAACCACATTAGCAAACATTCATAAATGATCTTTCAATGGAAAAACAAACAAAACTCAACAACTGAAAACAAGCTAAAAACCCCACCAAAACAAACAAAGCAAAAACACAACCAGAATAAAACAGAATAAAACTGATACTTCCTGATTCTTGAAGTAGGAAGTTAAAATGTGATCTCAGCAAAATGCTTTTCATTGAGCCACAGAAAATTATTTCCTCTCTCTCCAGTTAATCACCAGAGGAGAAACGTAGCAAAAGATTTATGTGCCCAAAGAATTATTGACTTCTGGGAGCGTATGTGTATTTCCTTATGAAAACCATAATAGGCTTTTCTGAGCCCTATATATGAAGTGTCTGCTTTAAGAGAAAGTTGTCATTAGTTGCTGTTGTTACTTTACCTCTGCCAAGTATATGATCTGAAAATTTGCTCTAGGTTTCTGCAGGACTGACTCTGACTATCCACACCACGCATTTACTGGGACACAATTCAAAGACCATGAGGAAAAATGTCGAGCCACTTTTTATTTAGAGAACTGAATAATAACTTTGCTAAGTAGTGATTAGAGTACTCCAGATTAGAGTCTTTGGGGAAAAGCTTAACACTGAATGATAGGTCACGACCATCCAGCGTGTGTCTTGGTGGGCAGCTCTCGAATAGCGATGAATTTATGTTCTTTGACTAACTAGTATGGTTTGCACTTCTATTTCTGAAACAAAACAAAACCAAATCCAAATAACTCCAAACAGACAAACAAACCACAGAACCAAAACAAAATTAAACAAAACAA
>WBNM01037013.1:0-18903 GCA_013399055.1 Ramphastos sulfuratus
CTGCTCTCCAGCTAAATTCTTGAAATTACATACTCTGTAAATCTGATTTGATTCTCAAGGTATATCTAAGTGAGGAATTTAGTTCCTGACTGGACAATACTATCTGTAGGTTTGTTTGGGTTTTTTTTTCATGTCAACTGTCCGTATTTTGTACTCACAATAAATTCTGCCCTAATGTACTTTACTGCATTTCCCATGGAAACTCCGTTGCATTTCCCTGTGTGTCTGTTTTGCCTTTTGATTTGATACAGTAACAGCTGGTGGTCATCCTGAAAGCTTAATTAAATAAAGAGTTCATGGATTTTCCTGCCCTTGTAGTCTCTTTCTCTCTCAAACACTGTCTTTCCTCTCATATATCAGTTAAGAAGCACATCATACTGAAGGCCATCTGTATATCTGATATTTATTCACATATGCCAGACGAAGAAGATACACAACAGTATATGAAGTTGTTGGTGGCACCAAGTGAAAACAAACTGAGCACTGCAAGTGTCATTGTGTGAGGGACTAACTGGTACTTGAGTACAAACTGTGGACGTCGTATCTATCCAAGCATAGGTAAATCATTTTGGGTACAATATGAATTTGAATCAGCTCTGAGATAAAAATTATTTTGGTTCAAATATTATGATGAATTACTGTTTCAGTTGCCATGGGCAGCCAGTCTTGATTCCAGGAATATCACTTCATTTATTTCCAACTAACATAAGTTTTTTGTTATGGTCTCAGGTACTAAAAAGACAAAGAAGACAAAAATTCAACGAGAAAAAAAAAAAATCTGCTTGTTCCCCATGTTTTACTTCAGTCCAACACCTCTCCCTTCCCCTTTAACAGTCTCAACTTCCCTTGCAGACTACGCATAGTCCTTCCCACACCCTTTGGAGTGGTGATGAGCAGTGCAAGAGGTTGAGTTCAACACACAGTCATATCTTTCTGCTGCTCTTTGCCTCTGTCTTTTCCTCCACTGTTCCTCACTTGGTTTCCTGTGATCCAGTATGGATTCTTCATGGGCTGCTATCCCCTTGAGGGTATCCCTCACCTGGCATGGGGTCTCTTCACAGGCTCCAGTCCCTTTGGGTATGCCCCTACCCCAGTTTCTCCAGAGGCTGCATCCCATTTAGGGGTGTCCCTTCCCCACCATGGGCTCCTCCACAGGCATCAGTCCCTCAGGTGTATCCTTGCTCCAGTGTGGGTCACTCACAAGTCACAGGAACCCTGTCACGGTGCACCGCTTCTCATGTATCACAGTATCACCAAGGTTGGAAGAGACCTCAAAGATCATCAAGTCCAACCTGTTACCACAGACCTCAAGACTAGACCATGGCACCAAGTGCCACGTNGATTTTTATTTATGAACAAGGTATTGTGTCTGTGATTTCTGACACATATTTATTCACGTGGATTGACACAAAGTGTAATGAAATAAGAAATGCCTCCAATGATCTGGTGAAGCTGAAAACTAAATGTGGTGTGATGCCATTTCAGCAAGTTGGGATTTTGCACACAATGAACAATTACAATTTTGCTTCATGTAGAATTGTATTAATTTTCACAGACTAACCCTCCTCTGCCTTTCTAAAAATCACTGAAATTAGGGTTAAAATAACACTTTTTCCTTCTTTTTTTTCCCCCTCATGTTCTACTTAGCCTGTATTGAATCACAGTGTTAAACATTTCACATGTAATTCAGTGAACCTCTCACTCGCTCTTCCTCCATCCCATTCTTTTTTCCAAAATGAAACACTAAGCAAGAAATCTGTGGAAAAAAGTAAAGCCAGGCAAGTTTCTTGTGTATGTAACTTCTTTTCTTTACAGGCATCACAAACATTTATTGATTTTGAGAAACAATCAGAAAAGATGCTTTCCCCCTGCTCAAATGTTAATTGCTTTGTACAAATTTATTAGGATTAAATGGATGACAAATACAAAAATAAAATTTCAAAAACTAGATACAGAATCTGAAACAAAGCCTAAGTTTCATGAAATCATAGAATGGTAAGGTTGGAAGGGACCTCAAAGATCATCTAGTTCCAACTCCCTGCCATAGGCAGGGACACCTCCCACTAGTACAGGTCACNTCCTAAGATGCATTGTTGTGCTACAGAAAAGCTGCTAAATTTCACCTTTTCTCCATAATGGTACATTGCTCAATCTGAATGCTGTAAAGACAACAACTACTGAAGTTCCAAATCCAGCAGTCCACTCATGCAAATCACACACACACACACAAAAAAAAAAGAAAATCCGAACCTGATACTGTGTGTCCAAATCACTGCAGTTCTCCAACACAGCACTGTGGTTTAGACTGCATGAGTAGTGTTTCAGAACTAATCTTTTTAAGGACACCCAGATTATGTGGTTAGAATAATTGCATGTCCCCTTCAAAAGAAATTTCCATGACAATTTTCATAGTTACCAGATACTCTTCTGGATGCACAGATGCCCAATCTGCTGTGTGTCTGCTAAGCAGTTACTAAACACCCACAGATAAACTGGAGATGAGCACTTGATTTGTTTGAAATATTTGACTTCCTGCACCTGTATAAAGAAAGTCTATATCACAAACACTCAGTCTTATATTAAAAGCTTGGCATATAGAAATTTTTGCATGTTTTTCAGTCTTTTTCACACTGTCCCCCTTGTTTGTATTTAAAATACTACAAACCTAGTTGAGTGGGACAACCTGCCAGAAAGGAGAAGATCTTCCACAGAGTGTTGTTACTTCTTTTACTCAAAATTCACCCATAAATTGTTACATATATAAACACATTCTGTTGTTTTCAAGTGTGCTGAACTGAAATTCAGTGTCTGCTTCCATATTAGTCATTGCATTCTGCATGCCCCTTGGATCTGGAGTGTGTCCAGAGAAGGGCCATGAGGATGATCAGAGGGCTGGAGCACCTCTCTTATGAAGACAGACTGAGAGAGTTGGGGCTGTTCATTCTGGAGAGGAAAAAGCTCTGAGGAGATTTTCTTATTGTGGCCTTCCAGTATCTGAAGGGGGCCTACAAGAAAGCTGGTGAGAGAGTTTTTAGGGTGTCAAGCAGTGACAGGACTAGGGGGAATGGAGCAAAACTAGAAGTGGGTAGATTCAGATTGGATCTTAGGAAGAAATTCTTCAGCATGAGGGTGGTGAGACGCTGGAACAGGTTGCCCAGGGAGGTGGCAGAAGCCCCATCCCTGGAAGTTTTTAAGGCTAGGCTGGATGTGGCTCAGAGCAACCTGATCTAGTGTGAGGTATCCCTGCTTATGGCAGGGGGATTGGAGCTAGATGATCCTTGAGGTCCCTTCCAACCCTGACAATTCTATGATTCTATGATTTGGCCCTGTTCTTGCTACACATTTTTCCTGGGATATTTTCCCTTTAACTTCCTTGTCTCTCAAACAATTCCACAGCCCTCAACACAGTTTCTTACTCTGTAAAGATCAGTGCCTCACTTAGCCATTCATGAGCACAGCTCAAAAGCATGACTTTGGTCACCAGTCATTTAATTGCTCTCACAGCGGTGTCAGTGTTACCATGATGGTGTTCACTGGGAATCTGACAGGGACATTGTGTCTTTCTTTAACAGCTGCATCTTTAAATCTTGCTCTCACCTTGGTCTATGTGAATATTTCTTCAGCTATCTATAATCTGCAGCTGTATAAACTAGACGTGGGACGAGCAGAAAGCTTTAGAACACTATGCCATACTCTTCGATGAATGCTGCCATTGTTCTCCAAAAATGTCACAGCCTAAGATTGATAGATGTGTGTACTTATCTTTCTCATTTGAAAAAACAGTCTTTTATGATAATAGTTGGGTTTATATCTGTTAAGGAACAGGGAGACAGAAAGAAGGATTTATCTCTGTACCAAGGAAAGGTTAAGAAAAATACCAAACAAAAGACAAGAAAGAACTCTCATATAATACAGATATTTACTGTAAATATTTTATCAGCCAGCTAGGTATTTGTGAATCTCTGTCTTCAAGTTCTGTATAATTGAAATATATTTCTGCTGATGGTGTGAGATTATTTGTTCGGTCATTTAATCAAGACCATGATCAATTAATAGCTTACAATGTTCAGCAATTGAAAAACCTGACAGGGATCATCTAGTCACATTTTACACTGAATTTTAATTTGGATTACAAATTGCAATGGCAGATCATTGCCCATGGATATGAAGAGATACACACAGGATGAGAAGAGAGGGTTTTTTTGGTTTTTTTTTCTGTCTGAAAAGGAGTTTAACTCTATTAATTAAAAAACAACAACAACCACATTCTACTTCTTTATATACTACTTAGAATTCAGTGTATGTAATGTATTAGTGTTGCAATATGAGCCAAAGAAAAGAACTTTCCAACACTTGTGAAGTCATTAACATCAAGTGACTCCACAAAAATTTATACATTTCAAACCAGGACTGGAGTAATACTTCCCTTTGCAAAATCTATTCCTTTCTGCAAGCAATAAGCCCAGACTATTGCAGATACACAGTGCCCACTCTCTGAGCTGGTATAAATCTCTGCAGCCCAACTGAAATATATATCCAGAATATTCACTACAGTGTAACCAGTCTTTATAATGACTTAGTTGAAATCCTTACTCCTAACTCTAAAGATTAGACAAAAGTGAATGCAGTTACTTAGGAGTCAATGATGTGGTAAGGGAAGTAAGAGAGGCAGCCTGAAAATGTTGAACTGCAGACAGGATGTAATAGAAAAACACAGGTGACTGTTCTATGGTGTGCTGGTTTAAGGCTAATTGGAATATTTTAATAGAGAAAATTATATTATACGCTGTGAAAAGGAAACAATGGTGATGTCTGCTTCACTCATAGGCTTGCTGTGATGTTTAAGAAAGAACTCAAAACAAAAGATAAGCCACTTGGGCTTGTCGCAGTCTCAGTCGGGCTTGTGGCACTCTCTGGAGCACTGCATCTGGCGCTGTCCTGCAACTTCTGTCTTCTTCTCTCCGACAAATTAATTTCACTAATCACTTTTCTTCTAACTCGTCCTCTGGCCGATTCTCAAAACCTTGGGGTAAGGTATAGGGGTGGGGAGAAGGTGGAAGGGTGGTTGGGAGCCCCTCCTGGGGACTCTGATTTCTGGGAGGGGAGTTGTGTTTCTGTATTACCTTTACCTTGTATATTTCTGTAAATATTGCTGTATATAGTGTATATATCTGCTTGTACATTGTGCTGAGCTGTAAATAGAGCTTCATCTAAACTTCCAGCTGACTGAGTTTTAGCCTGGGTCATTTTACAAAGTGTGGGGGGCAGGTAACTCCCAAACCCACATCATATGGAAATCACACTTTTCTTTTACAGTTCTCGTGGTAGACCTAAGCAGGCCAAAATATTGCATGATAAGATTTATTTCCAGACCTGCAGCTTTTTATATTCCCAAATCTAGTTACATTCTATGGTTAGTTAGGCATTCATTTGCATAATTCACCCAATCACCTAATAAAATGATGCCAAATGAATATCCTTGTAGTAGCTTTACTAGTGCTAAGATGTAGGAGGAACTCTGCTGTGGACTTTACGGTAGACATTTGAATCTGTAATATTAGTTACCTCACTTTGCATCCAGGAACTTTCTAGTAAGATTCCCACCATATTCTACTTAAGAAACCCTCTCTATACAAAAATAATGACACATTTTCCACACATTTACATGGAAATGTCATCCATTGCTTTTAAAGATAATTGAATAATCAGATTAAAAATAAAATTAAATAGGATTAAATGCATAATTTCAATTTCTAGTATTTCTAGTTACACTAAACAGATTCTGACAAATTTCATAGAATCATAGAAGGGTAAGGTTGGAAGGGACCTCAAAGATTATCTATTTCCAACCCCCTGCCATAGGCAGGGACACCTCCCACTAGNCACACAGGACTTCAGATGGGATCTGAGGAGAGCAGAGCAAAGAGGCAGAATCTCCTCCCTTGTCCTACTGGCAACGACATGACAGCCAAGTCATGACAATAGCAGCTATAAGGCTTAGGAAGAAATGCATTTACAGATTAGATTTTGGAATGAAAAAAGGAAAAACCAAAGAAGTATTCTATTTCTAAAAGAAAAATGAAACTCAAAATGATGTTTTCAACTAAACATTTAATCAGCATTCAGAGTTAGCACTGACCACAGGTCATCTGAGCTTCTAGATTGGCAATCAAATACTGCCTTACATTTTTAATTTCTATCTAACCATTGTCTGTGCAGGACATCCTGAAATTAATGGTCCTTCAGACCTGCAGGATATATACATATATAGTGCTTTTTTTTCCCCAACATTTTATTATAGTGAATTCTGTTTCTTTTTAATAGTCTGAAGCACTTTACATGCATTTACTCTTTTTCAGAAGTCTTTGCCATGACTTTGTATTTCTTCAGTACTGCAAAATTATATAGGAAAAACAAGAGCATTTGGCTTGTTGCTAAATAGGAGTCATCATTCACCATAAGTGTGTAGTTGAAATACAGAACCAAGTCTCTTTAAGAAATCTCCTTAAGGATACTGTGTCATTTAGTTGGAAGATCATACATCTTACATATTATTTACAAAATTGAGACCAGCACTTTTTTCTTTATTACTTTACATTGTGTGCACAAGCTGTCTAGTCACCTTGGATTTTATGGAAGCATCCCACAGGAAATAAAAGTATGGTAATAAAAACACAGTGGAAGTGGAAGAACAACGAGACCAGGTCTTTGCAGTGAGGAAAGGAAAAGGGCAGAGGTATATCTGTCATAGCCTAGGTGTCTGAAGCTCTTTTGGAGTTAAATATCTCCATGGCATTGATCATGCATATGTCTGTTCTACCGTCACTACCCACTCATGCCTTTAAACTGTGCCTACATTTAGCTAACAATTGCAGAATGTGTGCAGCACACACACACCATCCTGACAATTCAGGCTGCTAAAATACATTTACATTTCATCATGAAACAGCTCCCACTCCCCAGATGTCTAACTCCCCCTTTCATCAAAGATTTTACTTTTAGTTTGTATCCAGACTCATACTAAGTTATCCTACAGTTTGAAAGTAAGTCTCATAGATTAGCAAAGCCACTTGTAATGACTAACCACTAAGAGCATCCTTTGCAAACTCTTTGATCCCTTAACCTTTGTGGACAACATGAGTTGAGAGAAGCAGGAGGTACAGTGAAAATGGATTTTTTTCTGTGATACCAGATCTCTATCTACTTTCCTGGGTCTCTTGCATTCCTGATGGACTCTCTCTTCCCTCCTTTATACCTCTTACTTTTCTGCATTAAAATCCCATTTAGTGTGGTGCACAGGGAAACCTACCTAATAGCTCAAATGTGATTATACCTCTGACCAAAAATAACATCAAAATTTTAATCTAATTACACATCCTGAGAATAGCAGTCTTTTCCCTGTGTAAGAACATAGAATCATAGAATCATAGAATGGTAAAGTTGGAAGGGACCTCAAAGATCATCCAGTTCCAACCCCCTGCCATAGGCAGGGACACCTCCCACTAGTACAGGTCACTCAAGGCCTCCTCCAACCTGGCCTTGAACACCTCCAGGGAGGGAGCAGCCAATTTCTTTGTTCTCATATGTGTTCTAGAAAAATAGTGTTTTGTGGAAGAAATTACCTCTTAAATCCAAGGCTTTGACTATACTTTTCATAAAGTACTTTTGTTTATAATGTGGGTGTAAAGGTTCATAGATATAGTAATGAATTCAGAGTCTTCCTTACTGGGTACACAGTACAGCTTGATATTCAAAATAGCTGCCTTGGGATATTTTGATATATCCCAAGATATACCAAGAGGTGTCTAATTTTATATACATGAATATAAATTGAGCTGATCAGTTTACTGTTTTATCTCCAGTTTCTTCATCACCACTGAAAAATTCTGTGAGCCACAGTTCTGGAGATATTGCTGTTGTTTTTTTAAAGAAGGAGATTTATTTTTCTCATCCTGAATACAAAATTATTGAACTTAGACTAATTTCATACATAAATTCTGTAATTACCTTAGTGGTTGATGATGATTTCCTACCATTAGATCTAGGGTTCAAATTTTCAGAATAGGAAGAAAGAAAACGTAAATCATTTGTCTGGAAACATCCATATCGGTGTTAGACATGGAAAAGCAAAGTGCTGACAGGACAATGGGCAACAGTTTTAAATGGAAAAAAAGTATATTTACATGGGACAGTAGGAGAAAGTTTTTCACAGTGAGTGTGGTCAGATGCTGGAACACCTTGCCTAAAAAAGATGTGGATGCTCCATCACTGGAAGCGTTCAAAGCTAGGCTGGGAAACATTTTGAGCTACCTGATATAGCAAAAGATGTCCCTGCCCATGACATAGAGGTTGGATCCTTAAAAATCCTTTCCAACACACTCTTACAACTCAAATATTTGCTCTATAACCTTACAGAAGAACTGCAAAATAAGAATGTTTTTGTGGCAATTCTGTAGCTTTCTTGTGTACTAAACTGAAAGGAAATATTTTTTCCCCTTGCCTCACCAATCACTTGCTGCAGGGGTATGTAATGAGATTTTGTCTTCGTGTACTTTTATCTCTTCCAGAAAAATAAATAATAACAAATTCTTACTAAACAATAGTGTCAATGTATAGCCTGGTACTGAAAAGCTGTGTATATTCAAGTTCCCTGTTCTTTTTACCCTAGTTACAAGCCTGTATGCACCAGTTCATAGAATCTGTGCACTCAATCAAGACAATGATGTGCTATGGATACACACTGCAATCTTTCTGCAGCAAAAGTTAGTATAGAATCATAGAATGGTAAGTTTGGAAGGGACCTCAAAGATCATCTAGTTCTAATTCTATGCCACAGACAGGGACATCTGCCACTAGTACAGGTCACTCAAGGNCTGTGGCTTGTTACCATTTGGAGTCCGCCAAGACTATGGAGTTAGCAATGGAAAGCACAAACATAAATGTCTTTATTTTATTAGCTTTACAAGGGAAAACATATTTGTTAATTTCATAGTAGATGGAACCCTCTAATTTCTATCAAATCTTATACTTCCCCTTTAAAAATAATTGAATTGCAAATGAAAGGATAATATCAGTGAAACAGACAGATATCTAATGAATTAAACTTTAATAATGAATACCATAAAGAAGACAGAGACTGAAGGTGAGCTAAGAATAAATAAAACCTTCAAACTGATATACTTCTTGTTTTTCAAGAGATGGAGACAAAATTTGCTGTAAGGTAACATCAGTCTGTAGCTCTGTCTGAATACAAAACTATCTGCTGATATAGTTTATATCTAACCCCTAAACATTTATATTGATTAGTAATAATAATCAGGATATAGAGAATCTGTCTAATGGCTCTGCAGTGTATGCTGAACTTTTATTAGTTGGAGTGACTTAAAGGGCACTTTATGTGTATTTAACTTATGTTAAATACATAAGATTAATGCTAGATAATGCTACTGGGCTTAACATTTCATTCAGCAAATTAGGAAGGACACACCTGAAGCTTCTTGAATCCTTTCCACAACACTTTGTAAGTAGAAACCAAGTAGTTAAGCTTTATTATTTCTTGTTTAATACAGCCTCTTGAACAACAAAACATTTCTCTCCATTATTGTTCAATAGGCTTCATGCCAAAGAGTTTCTTGTTCAAAGCTTTCACAAAATCTCTTCGGTCATCAAAACACTCAAGATGATAAATTAGGCTGGGAGGTTTTTATGGTTTCACAGCTTCAATAAAAATGTTATAGAAAATGACAAATATATGTGGGATACAGGTTGTAAAATAGTAGTGGATATTGCTTTAACAACCAATCCCTCTAGTGAAAACATGCTCAGGTGAGAAATTTTTTGCATATTTCTAAACATTTCAGCTGAATTTTTCTCACACTTAAGCTCTGTTTTAGAAATTTATTCAAGTAGTTTTTAGACAGGAAGCAATAAACACTTCAAAAGGTATTTACTAAATATTCCTGTGGAACAAAAATGATTTATGTCTTGTTCTCACATAATTTTTCAGAGGCAGCTGTGTCAGCTGAAGATGTTACCATTTTATCCACTGCCAATTCTTTGTTGTTTCCTCCTGCCAGAGGTTACCATGCCCGCAGATCTGTCTGCTCTTTGCTGCTCTTGTTCTTCCCTGCACCACTACAGCTAAATAAGAGCAGCAGTTCACCACTTGAGCTGTCTTTTGTAGCCCATATGGCAGGGTATTTATGCTTGAAAATGCTGTGCAGTGTGACTTGAAGGAAATCACTGGCCTTACATGGCAAAGAGGTGCTTCAGGTGCTAATCACTTGTGATGGACAAATCAAGTCTGTTCACATAAGACCTTAGGGGTCTCTTTAAGCTTGATTTTGTGCAATCATGTCATTCTGAGATACAATGACTCAAAAAAAAAAAAAAAAGCTTTGAGAGTCAAGTTTTGATAACTACAGTGCATGAAAAACTGCTGCTGACAACTGTGAGAAAAAATGTTTAGCATTGTAGTCAATTGATTGTGCTAATTATTCTGAGAATAATCTGAGAATAAAACCAGGTTTTCTACAGTGATTGAAAATTTCCATAAATAATCATGTATGTTTTTCAAATGTTAGTGTTTGTAGTGGAGGGGTAATTAATTAATGCAATATTATATTTTCAAAAATTAATATTGTTTATTAATATTCAATATTCAGAACTCTCGCCACCCCAATCACTAATTTCAAGAACAATCAGTTCTTTGCATTGGTCATGGAAAATTTATATACAGGTTATAGCAAGCTCTAGCAATCCGTACTGATAGTATATAACATGAATTGAACTTGATTGAACTGGCAGAGAAGGCTTTGTGGTCAGTGTACTGCTTGAGGTCAATACTCCGCTTGCCCACTAGATGGACTCAAGGAGCTCCTTTCTGCTCATGGCANAGGTTCTTTGTCCTCTTTCCCATGGTTGCTTCTCCCCAATACAGAGAGAGGGAGAGCAAAAAACCATGTCTAGGCAAGCCAGGACATGGATAAACCTATTTTGGCCTACCATGACACTGTTGCAGGTAGTATGCAAGTGGGTGTGTGAATGTACACGAATACATACTGTGTTTGCATTTCTGTTACCATAGTTCTGTGAAGTGATGTTAATGTTTATTTGCACTTAGGGAAAAATGGAAAAGTACAACGACAGAAAATGTAAAAATGTGCTCAAATACTCAATATATCTCTGAAAAAAATATGAAACTAATTCTTCCTGCTAGGAGCCTTTTAATTTATATTTAATTTATAATTTTATTTATAGCCTTTTAATTTATATATACTGTGTTTGCATTTCTGTTACCATAGTTCTGTGAAATGATGTTAATGTTTATTTGCACTTAGGAAAAAAAATGGAAAAGTATAGTGACAACAAATGTAAAAATGTGCTCAAATACTCAATATATATCTGAAAAAATATGAAACAAATTCTTACTGCTAAGAGCCTTTTTTTTCCCCTTCCTTTTGATTTGTACTTAGCATTCTGAGCTATCCATGGTTTTCATTTAGAAAGTCATGTACTATCTTTCTTTTAAGAGATAAAAAAGGACAAACTAAGCTAGAGGATATTAAGGCTTCATTAACTGGAATAAATTAATTAAACAATATTAATTGAAATATTACCACAATTTGGAATGTGAGACTGAAAATTATTCTACATAATTTTCACATGACAGCAAAAACCTTTGCTTGGCCTTAGAATAATGGGATTAGAATTCAAACTGATTCCACAAAATAGAGAAATAACCCAAAAATAGACAAAAGCAGTTTCAATAAACAGACATGCAAATAACTACACCCAGGAAAATCAGGTGCATAAATAGAAAGAGAATAACTATAGAGTCAAGGTGTTCCAGATAAATTTCTGGATATTAGAAGCTAAGCACAGTGAAGACAGGACAATAATCTTTCTGAAACACATTAGAGAGATGAAGGACATGAAAAAGTTATTGTATTCTCCTCAGCGGTGAGGAGACTTCAGTCAGAACATTTTAGGGGCCTACAGGAAGGCTGGGGAGGGACTAGTGACAAGGTCTTGCAATGACAGGACAAGGGGCAATGGGTTTAAACTGGCAGAGGGGAGATTGAAACTGGATGTTAGGAGGAAGTTGTTTGCAGTGAGGGTGGTGAGGCACTGGCACAGGTTGCCCAGGAAGGTTGTGGCTACTCTCTCCCTGGAGGTATTCAAGGCCAGGTTGGAGGAGGCCTTGAGTGACCTGTCCTAGTGGGAGGTGTCCCTGCCTATGGCAGGGGGTTGGAACTAGATGATCCTTGAGGTCCCTTCCAACCTTACCATTCTATGATTCTATGATTCTATTGCAGAAGCTATTCTGAAATACTCCATCATGAGCACACAGAAAGTCATGTAGGGTTTGTAAAGTAAGCTCTTTCTCTCAATTATCTTTTAGGAGAGACTCTCTCTTTTGAATTCCACTGTACAGGAAGGACAGGGAAATTAGAATCCTTCTTTATTTACCTCAATATTTGCCATTAAGAAGGCTTGGGAAACAGATGAAGAGCTAAAAAGAAACATCTAACAATATTTGAGATAGTATTATAAAAGCAGTATAATTTACCTCAATATTTGCCATTAAGAAGGCTTGGGAAACAGATGAAGAGCTAAAAAGAAAAATCTAACAATATTTAAGTTAGTATTATAAAAGCAGAATAATTTACTGTACATTCTGCCCAGTAAGGTAAGAAAATAATCACAATGGTTCTTTTTATTAAATAAAAATTTAGGATACAAAAATCCCTCTAAGTAAAAGGGCAAAGAAGTATGGAAATGGACTAACTCAGGAGGGTGAAGGATTTGATTTATGATTTTGATTGCATATTGGAAAGTACCTACCTCAAATGATTCTAAACCACCTTTGAACAGGAGGTAGGCTAGATGATCTTTTGAGTTTCTTCATAGTTTTCTATTTTCTGATTTATTTTTTTTTTAAATCATTAATCTTATAATGATAAAATAGAGTAGGTTATTGAAATATTTAAAAGATTTCCATGGGCCACAAAAATTACCAACATTTTAATGAATTTACATGACTATAACTTCAGGATTGCCCAGGGTTTGTTTTAGATCATTACAGACAGAACTGTTCTTTAGCCTCAGAAACTAAAATTACAGATAAAGCTCTCAAGTGGAACTTTTAGTGATTCTAGCCTTGAGAGCTGCCAAGAAGAGCAAAGAAAATGAAAAGAGAGGGTAAGGTAAAGTCCTTAGGAATTCAAACAGAGAAGTAACAGAATTCTAATACAGTTGAAGTCTATGTGTGTTATTTAAACCTTTATGAAAAGGTTGTAATAAAACATAAGCATCTGTTAAATAAGTCCATAGGAATGCCAAAATAATATATGTATTTATTAAAGGCATGATGTATGTATTATGTAATCTAATGCTTTGGAACACTGATACAAGCCATGTAGTGTCAGGGTAAATAAAAAATAGACCTTCCATGCTTATTGTAAACAATCCTTTGACTCATATATTGTAATCCAGGTGCTGCTGCAAGATGCATATTATTAAACTAATTCCTTACGTGGTCTCTGCTTTGCTCAGACAAAGTGTGTGCCTTTCTAGCTTATTGGTCTGCATTAAGGTCTAAGCAGAAAGAGAAATCTTTTTCATTCAGGATGTTTAAAATGATGTATTTAAAACCTTACAGCAAACTTAATAGAGTAGGTTTACCAGGAAGTAAAATAACAAAATTATGTGGAATCTTTCCAGTGTTTTGTTTTTGTTGTTAAGTTCTTTTTCTTCCCTTACTACCCCATAATATGTAATGGACACAGAATTGCCAGAGGTTATGTTATTCTTGAAGTTATTAGGCCTCAATTATTGTTTGCATAGTTGGAAGTATGGCTTCATACAACTGCCTCAGGAAGAGTTGGTTTTCATTTTCCCTTACAGAACTGCTCTGAAGAAAAAAATCATTCAAAGCCAAAGGAGGACAGAACAAAAATCTTGCAGAAAGAGGACTGGACATTCTCTGCAAAGATCCCAACTGGAGGATTTTCCTTTCTACAAAATCTCCATCCCATTCTGCCATTTAGATGCATGTGTATTAACACATGAGCTGGTAGAAAGCATACTTGAAAAGGACTTGGTGATGGAAACTTATTTGTGACTCATTCATCCCAAGGTGCACTAGTACAGCAGTTATAAATAACGTTAGAAATGTTATAACTTTAATGTTTGTTGTTATGAATGATGCAATATTAAAATTCGATATTAATGTTGATATCCAGGCAAAGATTGTTAATAACTATGAAAATTGTTTATTAACATTAAATCTCACCAGAAAACTTAGTTACAAGGTTTGAAATGTAGGATTTGGAAATTTATACACACAGGGAACAGGCAAAACTGTAACACTGTAAGAGGTACCCAGCAAACACAAACATTTTTACTGGAAGAGAAGGTTTTAGCAGTCAACGTATACTGCATGCAGTTAGTTATCCTGCTTAGGCACTAGATGGACACAGGCAAAAAGGGGGCCTACAGGAAGGCTGGAGAGGGACTATTGACAAGGTCTTGCAATGACAGGACAAGGGGCAATGGGTTTAAACTGGCAGATGGGAGATTTAGACTGGATGTTAGGAGGAAGTTCTTTGCAGTGAGGGTGGTGAGACACTGGCACAGGTNAAAATGCAACTATTGTACTGGGAGAGAAATTCTTATGGTCAATGTACTACTTATGGTGGTAACATTGTTTAAGAAAAAAAAAAAAAAATAATGAGGGCATTTCCTTAGCATACACTTCCAGTCCTTCAAAGAAAAAGATATTCTCAAATTGTGTTAAATTTCACCAGAGATGAAGGAAGAGATTAAGAAAAGGTCATTCTGTAAAAATATGACATTCATACTAACAGAACAAGAGAACTGTGACATCAAGACACAGCCAGCATTGCGATAAGTACAACTCAAATGCACAGAAAAAGTAGTATGTTCATCTGATGAAAGCCCAACTGGTACACGATACAGGGATTGAATAGGTGAGCAGTGACACAAATTATTTAGAAATAGAAGCCTGTCCACCTTATGTTGAAAACTGTCAACACTGTTACAGTACTTCTGCCAAAGCAGAACTATCCCCATAACCCAGGAGTAAAGCCCATTTTCTAAGAAAATAAGTATGCTGCACTTTGGCCACANTGTGGTAATGAGTTGGACTTGATGATCTTTGAGGTCTCTTCCAACCTTGGTGATACTGTGATACTGTGATATCTGTAATTATAGATATCCTCACATTAGAGGTGGTTCAGATCCACATTCAGGTCTTTTTCATCACAATCCAGACATTTGGAGTTATTAGATGCTGTGCAGATACATATAGGAAGAGTAGGACATTTTTCAAGAAAATAAAGATTCCAATAATGGTTATGCAAACAGATTAAAATAATCTCTAAATTAACTTGAATGAAAATAAGACACCAACCATTCAGAGAAACCAGAGGAATTCAGTCATATGATTTTAACCCAGTGAGTTAATTTTTATATCAAGGAATAAATTTGTCTTTCTTACTTCTTCTCTTCTATTTCTTTAACACAATGGTCTTTTTCTGTTGCCTAGGGTAAAAATTTGGGACTTTTTTTTTTTTTTTGTACTTTTATTTCCTCCTCTTTTATTTTTTTTACTCTTTCCTCCCATTTTTTTACTCTTCTTTTTCTCTCCTTTTTTCCCTTTTCCTCTTTTTTTTTGGCCTTCTCTCTTTTTTTTTTTTTCCCCATTTACTAGTCAGAGAATTCGGTAACATTTTATTAGTGCTCATTGAATTAAACTCTATGTTCTTGTCCTTGTGGTACAATATGAAGAAGTCACTATAAAAAAAAATAGCTGAAATGAATACAGTTTAATACTCAGATTATTATTTCATAATACCCTGTTGCAGTGTCATAAATGGAAAGTCTTGACTGTGGCAGGGGAAGAGAGAGAAGAAATTCACAAAAATACCTAAGACTCGGTGTCTTCTTTTGCATTTAATTTTTCAACAGCAAAGAGAGTCTAAATTGCATAAAGGTTAGACTTGGGAAAGAGAATAATTGATTAGTAGAATTTTTTCACTGATTCTTTTGAAAAATTATTTACCTTTTGGGAAAGTCACTATCCACTGGCAGAGAGAGAGCAGCTCATAAAATCATCCCCTCTAGTTTACATAGCCTCCATTACAGATTACCTCACTTGAGTCTCTCTTCCCCATAATCAGGAAATATAATGACATTAAATTCCCTTTTATATCACTTTTAATTTCTTTTTATTTTGATACCATAAATACATGATAAAACTGTATTACAAAGACAACAAATGTTAACACTGTCACATCTGGGGGGATAATTCATCTTTGTACCATTAGCCGCCTTGGAAAGTCTGTTTTTTCCTGGCTTTAGAAGGCTTGTTTTATGAGTGTTTTATGATGTTTCTGTTTATATAGTATTTTCACAACTGTTACAAATAGATACAAATGCCATAAATTACAGGAAAAGTCATCCCCCAGGTCCCTCCAGGCTTAATATGAAACAGTAACAGAAAGAGGAAATGTGCAAGTGCCACTAAAGCCTGTTCGATGAATTCCACATGTGGATTTGAGTTCAGATCTCAATTCATTAGAAAAATATGAAACTCCATGCCACTTCTTCACATCTTATTTTGAAAAAAATAAATAAAACACAACCATACTTGTGAACACATCCTCATTAATTGAATTTAATCACAATTTTCTTTGGGAGACTTTGACGCTACAAAAAATTCATTATAAAAAAAACACTTTAAATAAAAATCTCAGCTTATTTCTCTGGTCCACAATACCTGAAAACTTTTACTTGGAAAAAAATCACAATTTATGAAAGAACAATAAACAACACTCTTGAGGAATGGAGCAGCCTAGATCTCATGCAAGTCAAAACACATTTCATATTTACCAACTGTACTTAACACATTTAAGTCAAGGTAAACGTTTATCACATAAGCATAGAATGTGGCTTGCTTGGAAAGGAGTTCTAGAGATTATCTTGTCCAAACCTTAAATCATGTGTATGTGTACATGTTCATCAATTGAAGATTTCTATAAGCACAGTCAGTTGAGAAGTGCCATTCCTTGCTTGTAAAGGATATAATTTATTAATTTTGGAACATTTCTGGCCTTCAACCCCTCTTGCTTATTGGCTTTCTACAGGTATGTACAATCCCTGTTTCACCGTGATAACACGAAGCCTCTTGACAATGGTCTATTGTAAATTCCCCATTGCTGTTTTACAGTCAAAAAAGCTGACCTAGGTGTTTGTATAGTTTGTGCATAGAGGACAGTTTTTAAAAAAACAGAGAAAGAAGAAAGGAAAAAAAAAGTTGAACCAAACTAGCCAAGCAAGCAATTGATGATCTGGACCAGGGCATTGAGTCCGTCATCAGTACGTTTGCAGATGACACCAGGTTAGGAGCAGGTGTGGATCTGTTAGAGGGTAGGAGGGATCTGCAGAGGGACCTGGACAAGTTGGATGGGTGGGCAGAGGTCAATGGGATGAGATTTAATAAGGCTAAGTGCAGGTTTCTACACTTTGGCCACAACAACTCCAAGCAGTGCTACAGTCTAGGGACAGAGTGGCTGGAGAGCAGCCAGGCAGAGAGGGACCTGTGGGTACTGGTAGAGAGTAGCTGAACATGAGCCAGCAGTGTGCCCAGGTGGGCAGGAGAGCCAATGGTATCCTGGTCTGTGTTAGGAACAGTGTTGCCAGTAGAACAAGGGAGGTTATTNGATTCTGTGAAAAATATGCCGCAAACCACGCTCCAGTAAAAACAGTGAAACAGAAACAAAAGCATCCTTTTAACTTACTTAAATGTTACATAGGTTTCATAGACCATTCTTAGTATAATTCTTGCATCCACAACTACTACTACCAGATTTACCTTCCTACAATGTATTCAGAATATTCACATCAATATTTCCCTTCTGAAAGTGAGAAAGAATTCTCTTACTCTAAATTTCATTAATACTTCAACATACATTATGGTCCATTACTCACATTGATAAAAGTACACACCAAAAAAACAAAGCATAAAAATGTATTAATCTTAAATGGACTTTTTTTTTTTTTTTAGGAGTAGCTCCCTTGAAATACTTCCAAATTAAAAAATAAATAAATAAATAAGAAAGGAAAGAAAAAATGTTGTCATGGATTTAATTTCTGAGTTGTTACCCTCCATTATCCCTTTTATATCAAACACATTTGAAAAGAGTGATACTGACAACTTTATTGTACATGAAAATCTATAATCTTTGAAGATTATTCTGTTTCTTATGGAAATAAACAACTGAAAAAAAGACAGTACTGACCCCATTGTCAATTTTAGAGCAGGAAACACAGAACACCCAATGACAAGATTCAAATGTTATTGGGAAATACACAGAATCAAATTTTGCATCCATTTTTATTTCTTCTCAGTGATGACTACTGACCTGGATCCCAACGACTACCCAAGAAGATACCTGCATAGCTTCATTTCCTCTATTGTTTTTAAATTGTAGATAGATCTCCAGCACTGACTGACTTATTACACTTTATTTGAGAGAGGAAGGAAACACATAAGCCACATTCTTTGGTACTTAATTAACTATGTGCTCCATATTCACAGGCATGACTTGGATTATCATCTATATTAAGTGACGTATTAGAACATGAATGACATTCTGTCAGTGCTCCAACTTAAAAAAACAACATTCAGAACGACTGAAATTAAGGGAAAATTTGAGACTGTGCAAAAACTTTGATTTCCAAATGAGGGACAAACTAGTACAAAATATTTCCATTCTGTAAACTGAAACTTGAGTGTGTTAACAACAATGCAGGTATTTTACTGTGTGTCCTGATATAATGGTATGCCATTATAATGGCCAGCAGGGCAGGGAGGTG